>CAMOHE010048063.1:0-27326 GCA_946598075.1 Artocarpus hirsutus
AATTCACTTTATGTCCCGATCTAACACATCATCACCTATGACAACGTGCCAATGTTTCTATTCACGGAGTCCACCTTCGATGGTCAAGACAAACCATCACCCAATAGGGATATAGACAACATAATAATCTTTACATGAATAAAGCGCTCAACTTTATTCCCTCGATTGCAGATCTTATGTTTAGACTGTCACCTTAATCATGTCTTCTGCATAATCTGTCCATCATATGCCCAATCCTTAAAGGTTTAGACCGACAGTCTTAGACTATTGTTTGCTTATCATACGTTCAAAAAATATGAACGTAAAGAGGACAAGATTTGGTATATAAATAATAAATGAATTCTTTATTGATAAAAATGTCTCCAAAAACTTATTAGATTTTTACTCCCTAGGGCATACATATCTAACAAAAACGTCATTTAATTCTGAAAAAATTATGAATCATTGTTGATTTGTTAACTAAATGTTTGTAAAGTTTTAGCTTTATATCCTTTTTATGTTTTAAGATAAAATTCATTGATTGACAAGTACTCAATGGTTATGAATGTTTACCTAATATGCTCTATGTAATTCATGAGATGATAAATCATACTTTTAAATATGTTTTGCATGATTTATTATTTTTCTAACTTATATTTATATGCTAAACATGTCACATGAAAATTTCAAAAGCATATCATATATATTTTATTTCATAAAAAAATTTGAATGAAATAAGTTTGTTGTCTCGCATGTCTGATGTTAATATTAACTCTGAATTCGAACATGTGTTTTGAATTACTCTAAATTTATTTGAAGCTGAATTTTGGATATGTTATTATTTTATATGTCTTTTATATGCTGTAATTTTTATAAATTATTTTATATCATAAATAATTTAATATATAACTTTTAATTAGGACTACTCACTGTCCAGACTTTGCTAGCATATTTTATGGTATTGAATATATGATTTATTTTAATTATCAAATAAAATTTTTATGGCTAAGAAAAAATCTGAGCATTATATATATATATATATGTTAACTTTATTCTTGCAAATTTTCATGCTCTAATTACATGTGAGTTGAAAAATATAAGGTTATGAATCCTGAAAGGTCAGGTAGTTTTCATTATCGGTAGATTTACTTGAATGTTTTAAAAATTAGAAAAAGATATTTTCTATTAATATTTTCAAGAGAAGAAAATTTGAGTGATGTTTTTATATGATAGCTATGTTATAGAATAATTCTTACACTTTATTCATACTTATAAGTTGAGATTAATTTCTCTAGGCCATTAAAGGTCAAGTTTTCTATCTTTATGTTTCTTGACTTTAAGTGCATGTTTGTAGCTCAAAGATACTTTGTTTTGTTAAGAGTGATGTATGATAATGTAATATGGTATTAAATGATATCATGAAGATGAATATTAGTTCTATGTATGATTGACATGAATGCTCCAAAAGGCGAACACATCGAGAACCATGGCAATGTTACCTGAACTAAGGTTTAGTAAGCAAACAAGTCAAGTAAGTACATTCTCACTTGCAATATGATATAAGTTTACGAAAAAGTTTTGAGAATATGTTTTATGATAATTTTAAGTTTGCTTTACATATTGTTTTCTCATCAAAACTCTTGTTGCAACAAGAAGGCTTAAAGGATGTTTTAATGATGAGATCTGTTAAAGCTTATATATATACATATGTATATGTATCACGTAATTATGTGTTATACTCCTTATGTTTATGTTTATGTTTATGTTTATGATGTCCCGAAGGTTGGACTTGTCATGTTTGGTTTGAGACTAGCTACCCAACTTCTCTCATGACGGCGCGCCTATGATGTTTATGTTTATGATGCAACGCTTGGGCCCCTAAAAATAAAATGAATAATGTTTTAATATAGAAGTTTTAAAAGAAAATATTTGTTCTATATAAATATGTACTTTGTACACTACTATGATTATGATTATGATTTTACGGAATGATTTTTATAAAATGTTTTATGTTGTGAGATAGGAATGTGTACTTACTAAGCTTATGCTTACTTAGCTTATGTCATATTATAGATAAGGATAAGATGTAGGTTGCCTAGCATGGAGAACAAGAACAAACGTGTGTGCATCAAGTATTGGATTGGAAACAAAGTCACATCATGAAAGGAATTTAAACTCAAACAAAATTTAATATATTATGTTCCGCCTTTTTAATTGTTTGGGACTCAGTTCTATTTGTGATATGTTCTTTTGAACTTATGTTTTATTGAATCAAATTTGTATTTTAGATTTTTGGTTTCTTAGGTTATTTATTAAAGAATTGTAATTAGTCTTAATTAGTTGTTTGATTAGAAGCTAAGAGTGCTTGCATTTTATCTGTAAGTTTGTATTTGTTAATTAATTGTTTTTGTAAACTAAGTGTTTTTGTAGGTAGTTGGTTAGCCGAATGCCTTAGATGTTCCGTCGAGTTAACCGAGGTGAGAAAAACAAATCTGGTAAGTAGTTAAAAAAAATTTATGCATGTTTCTAGGATATTTCTTTGAGTATTGTTGATTATTCGAACTTCTTATCGGTAATTGTTAAGTTTAACAGTGAAAGCAACGTCTCTTGTAGCGCCTGTAAAGAGGCATTACACTTTATTCACCTATAAAACACTTGCATTATTCTCAGACCCGTGAAATATACAAATTAATTCCCAAGTTCTTAAACCCAAAAATGAAGTAAACTTTCACTTGTCATCAACTTTTATTCTTGTTTTTCATTTATTTTTTTTCTTTTTTTTTTTTTTGAATTTACAGACTTACAAAATAAGCAAACTTTCTGTCATAACCTTCCCATCCTTTCAAAACATTAGCATAACCAAAAATACTTTCAAACCAATCATATGCCTTATAAGTAAAAGGTAAAAAAGAAAAAAAAAATATGAAATTATTGAAAAAGCTAAGCTAAAAATTTGTGAGTGATAAAGAAAATGGAACTTTAAGCATAACAGGATAACTAAGAATATAAAATAGATTCAGTTAAGCTTGAAAAGATCAAACGATTCAAAGATGGCCTAAATTATGTCCTTCATTTAATATTATCTGGGCTTTCACCTTGAGAGGGATTTAAACAAATTATAAGATTTTATAAAAATAAACCAAATTATATTAACATAAACAGTCTCTAAATTAATATAACAAATCAAAGTTTAAAATTAAGTGCTCAAATTTTGGAAAAAATTAATCTAAATATGAGGCTAACACAAGAAATTAACATAAGCTTAAACAATATCTAGATTTTATAACAAATCATGATATAACCATGTTTCTTCATTAGCATTAGGCGCTTTAGAAATAAAAACAAAGAAAAAAAATATTATCAAAACATTTTTTAGGTTTTTCATTTTTTGATTTTAATTTTAAATTTTTTTTAATTTTTAGTTTTTTATATTAGATGCACAATACAGAATGAAATATGATATAAACATGATTAGAACACGTCTCAAGAATGCTAAAGACTCTATAACTCAGCTATCCTAAACATACATGTATGCACACAACTTGGAGAACATAAGCATAAATGAAGACATATGAAAGATGACATTCTCGGACCAAATCGAGATGCATTTCAAAATTAACTCCTTCACTCAGCCATCCTAACAGTAAAACAAGAATCTAAAAGTTTTACAAACAACAAACTTTTTTTCCTTTTTTTAATTTTCTAATTTTTTTGGGGTTTTTTTTAGTTTTTTTGTATGCTTGGTTTTAGAACAAGTCCTATTAGACGCACAAAAACATATTCAAACTTGAAAAATTTTGGCATAAATTTTGAAAAATTTTTATACAAACCCTCTCCCCTAAACCCAAATTGAATATTGTCCTCAATGTTTAACAAGATTAAGTAGAAAAAGTAACAACACACACACACACACGTACACACACACATATATATACAAGAGTGTTATTCAAAACACACCAAAAAAATAAACATACTATAAATAAACATGTTGTAGGTAAAACTAAAAGATCAAAGAGTTTAGAGAAAAAGATCCAAATCTTGTTTGTGCTTTCCACTAAGCTTTCAAGATGTAGTGTTTGCCTTGGGAGTGATGACTTGCATTTACTCGAGCAATTCCTCAACAATAAGAGCTGAGACAAAAATCTTGTTTCCTTGCTCTGCGAGAAAGTTTTGTTCTATAGCATTATTTAGAAAACTTAAAAGACCATCAAAGAAACCATCAACATTAAGCACACCAAATGGTTTTTTAAGAAGACCTAATTGCCTCAAACTAGCAACAACAAACATTTCTTCTAGAGCTCTTAGACTGATTGGTAAGACAATGAAAGCATTTGAACAATGAATCATAAGTTTTAAATGCGCAAGGATATTTTTGACTATTTTCTCGATTCCTATGGTTTCATCAATAAGATCATCTTGAATAAGAAAATGAGGGATAATATCTAGAACTCCTCCTATTTTGGCTTCGACTGCATCAGTTCCTATTAAACCAAGACTACCCCTTTTATACACAAGGTTTATCTTTTTCTTAGCCTAGACTTGCTCTAAATGGAATGCAATATTTAAATACTCAGTACCTTTTCTTGGATTAGAAGCGCAAAACACATAGATGTTTTTGAAATTCAAAGATGATTGGGACGAGGACTTCATAATGGTTTCTAAGAAACTAAGACTCTTTTTTTTAGGATTTTATATTTTTTTAGGACTTGAAAACTTTTTACACCTCTCTAAGTAAGACTCTAATGATGAATGAGAGTAATACATGATTGACTGTGATCGAACACAAATAAGCTTGCGAAAACAGATGAAGACAAATAGACAGATGTGATACAACTGTAGAACTTTTAAAAATTTTATCCGACAAGAACCATTCAACTTTTGAAAAACTAAACAAAACTGTACAACTTTTAATAAAATGGGACAAAATCAAAATGTATATGATACACCAAATACCTATCGAATAATGCATCTAACATATAAGATAAAAATATATTAAATGCACATAGGACAAACATAATAATTAAACAAATAGCTACAATAACAATCACGAAAACAAAAATCCTTTGTTATGTTTTTTTTTTTAATTTTTCTGATTAAAATTTATATGTGAATGAATGAAAACTCAAGATCATGAATATGTGTCTTCTTAAAATCCATTACTCAGCCATTTTAATGATTTTTTCACTAAACCATATTCATATCTCAAATAATTTTTTAATAATTTTTTTTAAAAGAATAGAAAAACACACAAAAATTAAAAATACTTTGCAGATTTAGCTTAGAAACAAACAGACCAAGTGATTGTTTCCCTTCTAACATTCTAGCAAACTAAATAATTAGGTATTTTAACGTCAAACTCCCTAGATATTCTTTTTCTACATGAAATTTGAGGCCAAAGTTTGCAAATAACTCCTTGAACATAAGCACTAGGATGGTCTAAAAGAGAATCTTGAAGATTATCTAAGTTTTCTTTAGAAAGCTCATTTTTACAAAAAATATATATATATTTTTTTTCCTATTTAAAAGACCTTTTAACTTACACCTACGCTCCCAATTTTGATGAGAATATTTAGGACTCTTTAAAGCTATAACTCAGGCTCTTCTTTTTCTAGTACAGAGACTTGTATTTATCCTAGGCAGATCTTTATTTGTGACATCACTAGGACGAATACGACCTTTTATATATATTTTTACATCAATTGGAAGGATAAAATGAGAAAAGACCCAAAGATGAATAATTCTAGTTTTGCATTTTTATCTAATTTCTTTCTAAGAAAGAGAAAGAAAGTATTTATTTAGGTGATCATATTTAGAATCCATAATTAGAGAGAAAAAGATGAGATGCTTGAGAGTAAATGAGAACTTTGAAAGAGATTTTTGAGTTCTTTGAGTGGATTTGAGACCTTTTAAGAGAGTGTTGAGAAGATCTTATGGAATTAAGAAATAAAAGTTAAAGAACTTTCAGGAAAAGTGTTTAAGGATCAAAGAACTTTGAAGGTATTTTGGAAATCTTTTGGGAAAAACTTTGAAAATCTAGAGAGATGGAAGAGAGAAAACGAGAGCTTAAAGAGAGAAAATTTTAAGAGAAAGAAAGAACTGAGAATTCCTGACTTGGATGTACACTAAATAGTTTTATGGACAAAGGATATGGTGTTGTTTAGTCACAAGCAAAATTGTTCTAACACATGCAAAAAGTTAGTTTAGGCTAGGCCAAACAATAATTAGGTTAAGTGATCTAAACAAATAGTAAAAACAACAAAACTCATTTACAAAGAAAAATAAAATATTTTTGTGATTTTAAAATTTTTATTTTTTTATTTTTTTTGTGTTTAAGACTTTTTAATTTTTTTATATTTTGAAGAAAAATTCAAAAAATTCAAAAAATTCATTTTAATTATTTCATTAAAATACGTTTCTAGAGGCCGTCGATACAAAGTATCAACTAATCAAACTTAATTATATCCTCTATAATCTTAGCCACTTAAATGAATTTTTGAAATTATTTTTTTGAAATTTAGGAAAAAACAAAGAAAATAGAAAGACAACATGCCGAAGCAAGTTACAGAAATACTGAAATACAAAAACATAAAAATAAAAAAATACAAACATAAAAACATACTACAAGCATGAATCTATAATTATAAGTTCATCTTCAGAGTCAAAACTGTTACGCCCCCTTACGAATATCACAGATGTCGTTACATTCATTCTTGTTATCATTATTTAAGGTAAACTATTTAAATTAAAAACACAATTTGATAAACATATCCTAGAATCCATACATATATATTTTTTAAAAAAACACTTGTTAAACTACTTATTTATATGTACTTCTTAAATAGAATATCAACACCAAAATAACGAAACCATAATTTAAATAAAAATTGAAACAACCTTTAAAATCTGTGACTGACAGTCTGAACTTCAACCATCGACAGGCCAAACTTCGGCATCAGCATGCCGAACATGACCGACAGTCTGAACTTCAACCATCGACAAACCGTTCGAAGCTTTGCAAAATCAAAGTTTTAAAACTCTTGGATTGGCAGGTCGATACCAACATCGACAGTCCGATCATTAATGATCAGAAGTCCGATCTTCTGCAAAAATTAAGAAAACATAAAACAAGTCTTTTTACATCATAGTGCAGAAATAAACATATAAAGAAAACAAAAACATAGTTCAAGACTTTAAAATTCTTTCTTGGCGTTCTTCTATTTTCAATCCATCGTTCTTTGCTCACACGTCCGTCCTTACCTTCCTCCTATTCCATGATCCTCATACCCCTCTCCTCTCATGACGGCGAACCTATAATGATGATAACGGTGCAACACTTGGACCCTTAAAGATAAAATGAATGAAGTTTTAATACGGATAATGTTAATGAAAGATATGCTTTATATGAAACTATGCCAAGTGCACTACTACGTTTATGATAATTATGAATATGATGTTGCATAAAGATGTTTATAAAACGTTTTATGTTGTGAGATAGGAAAGTATACTTACTAAGCTTTTGCTTACTTAGTTCAAAGCCTGTTACGGCCCCTTACGGACATCACAGATGTTGTTACATTCATCCTTGTTATCGTTATTTAAGGTAAACTATTTAAATTAAAAATATAATTTGATAAAAATATCCCAAAATCCATACATATATATTTTTTGTTAAAACACTTGTTAAACTACTAATTTATATGTACTTCTTAAATAGACTATCAACACGAAAATAATGAAATCATAATTTAAATAAAAATTGAAACAGCCTTTAAAATCTACTTTAACAATTTGGGAGGCCAAACTTTAGACATCAGCATGCTGAACATGACCGGCAATCCAAACTTCAACCATCGACAGCCGTTCGAGGCTCTGCAAAATCAAAGTTTTAAAACACTTGGATAGGTAGGCTGATACAGGGTAATTAGCATTCCGATCATTCTTCTGCAAAAATCAAGAAAGCATAAAGCAAGTCTTTTTACATCATAGTACGGAAATAAACATATAAAGAAATAAAAAACATAGTTTTGAAACTTAAGAATTCTTTCTTGGCGTTCTTCTGTTTTCAACCCATCGTTCCTTGCTCACACGCCCATCATTGCCCTCCTCCTATTTCATGATTCTCTTACCTTTATTTGCAACATGATCATAAACTAAGTAAGTACACTTTTGTATCTCACAACATAAAACATTTTATGAACATCTTTATGCAACATCATATTCATAATCATCATAAACATAGTAGTGCACTTGGCACAGTTTCATATCAAGCATATCTTTCATTAACATTATCTATATTAAAACTTCATTCATTTTATATTTGAGGGCCCAAGTGTTGCACTATTATCATTATCGTAGGCGCGCTGTCATGAGAGGAGAGGAGTAGCTAATCCCAAACCAAACATTACGAGTCCAACTTTGGACATCATAAACATAGACATAAACATGGGGTATGTAACACTTAAATAGGTGATACATATATACATATATACTTTTAAATTTTGAAACACCTCATTGTTAAAACATGCATAAACCTCATTGTACATCAAAACTTCCATAGTAAAACATTATATAAAAATCATCATGAACATAAGTTTCAAACTTTTCATAAATCTCATCACTTTGTAAGTGAGAATGTACTTACTTTCTTACTAAACCTTATCTTAGATGACATCGTCGTGGTCTCGATATGCTCACTTCTTGTAGTGTTCATTGCATACATCCATATACAAATAAAAGAATTAATTTTCATTTTCATGAAATCATCCAATACCACATGACATCATTCATACTTCCATCTCAAGAAATATAAGAACGTAAGTACATTTTACTATCTTACAAGTATTCATGCAAAACTGAAGTATTAAAATCGACCTGACTATTAAGAATGCACAACTCAATTATACACAACTCATAAACAACTAAGGCATGTAACTTCTAGGGACATAATTAACATATACATGAGTTACCCTAATTTTTCTATAGCCATAAAAACTCCATTAGATAACTAAAATAAGTTACACAATACGCAACATAAAATCTGCCAGCAACAACAAAACAGTGAACAATCTTAACTAACATTTATATAATAAATTATCTATATCATAAAATAATCTCATAAAAATTCTACGTACAATAAATACCTAAAACTATAACATATGCAAAAATTAGCTTCAAATAAATTCAAAACAATTCAAAATATGTATTAGAATTTAGAGACAAAATAAACTCTAAACACATAAAGCAGTGAGCAACACAAGAGAAATCATTCTAGAATAATTAAAATAAAATTACTTTGACCCTAAAATTTTTATGACAACTTATAAACATGTAAATACAGTACTACAAAAAGTTTCATTGTCAAATAAATTCATTTAGCCATACAAAAGGTTACACAAGCAAGAAGTCCAGAATTCAATGATTAGATAGCCACAAAACCTAATCTTAAAGAAACCTCAATAGCACATAAAACATTCATCATATCACTATGAAACTTTTCAGTCCATAACTTAACATATACATGAATATTTCTGCAAAATTTCAAGAGAATTAATATTCATTTGCCCTTTGAACAAAGACAGCACTTTCATGAATCATTACTAATCAGCATAAATAAAACATTAGTAGTAGAGAATAAAAATTCAATATCTTAACATAGAAAATTCCAATTGGTGTGAAATTTTGGGAAAAATCATATAACACATACGTTAACATCATTCCCAAATTTCATCGAAAAAGGAAATTCGTAGACAAAGATACAGCAATTGAAACATAGAGAAAATACAATTTTAGGAACATACTTAGAATGAATTTCTTACCTCAAAACAATTCTTCTCCAACTTCCTTTGAATTCTTCCAAAAGAAAACCCAATTTCTCATTCAATTATTTGCAGGAAAATAAGAGATAGAAAGGGGAAGAAAAAATGGAGAAAAAAAAAGAGAGAATGTTAGAGAAAATTTTAGAGAGAGGGAGAGAGTGTGATAGAGAAAGGATAGTATACGCAAAAAAAATTGGGAGTGGTGTGAAAGGAAAGATAATCTTCTCTATAAGTGTAACAAAATTTTTCTTTTCTTTTTTTTAAATGCTGGAGAATTAGCGTGTATGATGGAGGATGTTAAGGGGAAAGTCAAATGATTTGTTCCACTTACCCAATTTCACATTTTCAAAATAGGAAACCTTATAAAAGAATTCAACCATCATAAAAGTAAAATATTCCATCACACAAAATAAGAAAAAGACTAAAAATATGTCAATCATGCAAAATTTCTCATCCAATCACAATAATTATTAATGCCACAAATTTGGGAGATTGTCTGCTAATTGCTCATCAGCAGTCTTCAGCCTGCTGACGGCTCATTTCGGCCTACCAAAGTTGTGCCATTCTTAAAAAAACAATTTGGCCTGCCGAATTAAAAACTTCGGCCTAACAAAGTACCACATATAACATTAAACACAAATAAAACATTAAATATTTATTATGTGTACATTATTAATGACATAAACACCTTGAGTACATCAATTCCACATGACCATCACATGTCATCCTACTCAAAATAAAATAGTCGGTAACATTATTTCATAAAGAAAATACTTAACATCGTTAAATATCTATCATTAATTGTTACATGAAAATAGCGGGTGTTACAAGAACCAATGAGGTTGATGACTAATGGTAAATTTGTTGCCCTAAATCTTCCCAAAAGGTAACAATCCCAAATAGTTTAGTTGCTTGAAACTTCAAAAAACCTTTTCTGAAACGCCTCTTCATCCATAGGTTCATAAAAAAGTTCATCCATAGGTTCTTCCATAAATTCATCTTTAGGTTAATCTTCAAAAAATTCATTTCTAAATTCAAGTTTGAAAATTAAATTTTCAACTTAAAAAATTTCATCAATTAAAACATTTATGAGATAATTTTTTACTTTTGGCAAGACATTTGAATCAAAGGTATTGGCCAAGTCAACTAAAGGGTCAACAAATGTTCTAGATGTATTGCCCTCAACAAAGTTTATTTCACACTCGCTAAATAGAGATTATGCCATGATAAACACGTTAAATTCTGAGGGCATATTTTCAAAGATAATTTTAGTACTCCATTTCTACAATTAATCATGGTATTAGAAGTTGCAAGAAATGGACGACCTAAAATGACTGGACTTTGAACATTTGAATTGGCAACAAGTTATGTATCTAAAATAATAAAATCTGCTAAGTAAAAAAATTCATCAATTTGAACTAACACATCCTCAACACCTCTTGGAATTTTTATAGAACAATCAACTAACTAAAGTATGACAAATGTTGGCTTAAGTTCACATAAGCCTAACTGTTGGAAAATTGAATGAGGTAAAAGATTAACACTAGCACAAAGATCTAACAATGATGTTCAATTTGAGTCTTTTATATGATATAAGAAATTGTAGGATAACTTGGATCTTTGAACTTAAGTGGTGAGTCATAAACTAACACTCTCAGTAAAAAAAATGGTCATAGTCACATTATGCTTCCTTTTAATTGTACACAAATCTTTAAAAAATTTAGCATAAGATGGGATTTGTTTGACTGCATCTAAAAGTGAAATATTAATTTTAACTTGCTTGAAAAGTTCAAAAAGTTCAACATTTTTATCATACTTCTCTTTTGAAAGCAAATCTTGAGGAAATAGAACCTTTGGAACAAATTTCTCTTTGAAACAACCTTTTCTTTTTTAGAATTTTCTTTATTACTATTAACTTTATCATCACTTTTCAAAGTTGAATTAACCTTTTGATCTTTTGAAAGAATGGTTTTATCAACAGGTTTTCCACTTCAAAAAGTTGTGACAAAATTAATAGTTTCTTATTGTAGTGGTGAACTTGAAGAGGCAACTTTATCAACAGATAGGTAATATATAGGTTGAGTAAGAAATTTGCCTTTTTTAAATATGAAATGAAAAGGTGAGCTTAATAATGGACTCCTTAATTTTATAAATGTCTTGTGAAGTGCAAGTGTTTTGAACTTCTTGTTTTTAAATGAATGCTTTTTGAGCTTGCATAAATGATTGCAAAGTGTCTTCAAGAGTTTTGACTCGAGAATGAAGATTTTCATAAGGTGGAAAATTTTGAGGTGGCCTTTCAAAATTTTATGAATTTGATGGAAATTATGTATTTTGAGATTGTTGTAGAAAAGGTAGATGATTTTGAGAATTTTGAGGTAGAAGTGATGGTGGTAGTGGAAATCGCTATTGTAATTTATCATTTCTCCAACTAAAATTAGGATAATTTCTCCATTGTGGATTATATAGTCAAAATATGGAGATCAAAATGGCTTCCTAACTAGGTCTAATTGATTAGTGTAATTTACCTGTTAATGGGAATCTTCCTTTAAAACTAGGCATTCATAAGTTGAGTGTCCTAGAGTTTGACAAACACTACATAAGTTTCAATTTTGGGTTGTGAACATTCATACGTTCCATGGCTTCAATCTTCTTAGTTAAATATACAATCCTAGCATTTAGATCATTTTCTTGACTAAGTTGATGAACAACTCTTTGAGCATTATTAATATTAGACCCAATTGAGCCTTCATAATTACTATGTTACTAGTTTTGAGAGTTACTGGATAGGTTATCTAGAAAATCTAACGCTTCATCAGGTTTTGTATCAAGGAATTCTCCATTACACATTGTTTCAATAAATTAATAGGTTTCAAGAATTAAACCTTCATAAAAGAAATTTATATGTTGCCATTTTTTTAAAGCCGTCATGTAACCAAGAGTTCAATAAATCCTTAAAATATTCCCAACATTAAATACAGGAAAATAAAAGTGCAAATATAAAAATTGATATATACAACAAATTAATAGGCGGATTATCCAGCTATATATATATATACTAATATATTGTCCTTATGTCTGTCTATTCCCCGACAACGGTACCAAAAACTTATTTAGGTCTAAAAATGTAAATCTGATATAATCTAAAATATAAGATTGTCTAAGTAATAAAACTTAGAGAATCCAAGGTCGATCCAATATGGAAAAGGTATTGCAAAGGTCCAATACATCAGTTATATTCTTTTTATTTGTTAGTTAAAGAACTTGAGGACAAAAGTTAATTATTTACAATTTATTTATAATATTTACACAATTTTTTACTTTTTCCATTTTTAGATTTTTTTCTTATGATTTTTGGAACTTCAACAACAAAAAATGTGACTTAAGTTGGAACAGTAAATGGAATTTCAATAACTGCAATTAAATAAAAGATGAAACTTTAATAATAAATGCAAATTAACTTAGAAGAAACAACAATTTTAACAATGTTGAGGATCAAAAGTTCAATTATGGCAATTATCTTAAATATTTTTTAGTTTTTCTAATGTTATTTATTAAAACAGTTTAAGTATGCAATATGTCATCTTTTGTCTACAATAAATCAAGATTTACCAGGCATTTAATTTAATGTGCCAATTCATTCTATAATACATCAAAAACTCATTTTTAACAAATACGTATAATTTCAAAATTAACTAAATAAATTTACTAGGAATAACAAGTCTATGCTATCAAGAGTCATGTCTCTAACGTACGCGTATGCGTACCATCATTAAATATGGATGTCACCCTTTGGTACATCAAAAGACATAAGTCAAGACAATGAGCCCAGCATTCATCTTAGGATTAAGATACAACACATATGATTGTCTAAAGTGAATTGATTTTTTGAGACAGAATTATTAATCCAAATCAATTACACTTTATGTTCTAATCCAATACATCATCACCTATGACAATGTACCAATGTTTTTATTTGGATAGTCCATCTACAATGGCCAAAGAAACCATCTCCCATTAGGGATATAGACAACATAACAATCATTGCATGAATAAAGCACCCAACTTTATTCCCTCGATTATGGATCTTATGATTTAGATCGTCACCTTTAGAATCATGTCTTCCACATAATATATCCATCATATGCCTGATTCTAAAGGCTTAGACTAATAGTCTCAGACTTTTGCTTGCTTATCATACATTCAACAAATATGAACGTAAAGAAGACAACAATTTGTTATATGAATAATAAATAAACTCTTTATTGATTAAAAAAGCCTCCAAAACCATATTACTTTTTTTAATCCTTAAGGCAGTCATATCTAACATTGTGTGTATCCCTTAGCTACAAGTCTAGCCTTATAGGTTTCGACTTTTCCATCTGTTCTTCTCTTTCTCTTATAGATTCACTTACACTCTATAGGTTTTACCCTTTTGGGAAGATCTACAAGTTCCCAAACCCGATTATTCTCCAAAGACTTCATCTCAATTTTGATGGCTTCTTCTAGAGTTTTGAATCAACATCCTCTATAGCCTTTTTGTAAGTGTAAGGATCCCTGTCATGTTCATCCCATTCAACTAAAAAGGCCTCACCATTGAACATGAACCTCTCGGATTGACGCTCGATCCTCCCACTATGCCGAAGCCCTATAGGTTGTTGTTCATTTGGTTTTTCTCTCGAAAAAAATAGTATGCAGTAGAATTTTAAAATTTTTATATCAGAGTATTTTCCAAGACACAAATTTGACATGCTATATGTATAAATTAACTAGATCTTACTAACCTTTGTCTGCTGAAAAGCTCCTGCAATCAGTGAAGAAAAGTAACGTTCTAGAAGGACCTCAATCAACTAGCATTTTTTGCTATTCTCTATCCACGATTGGGGTGAGTGTGGGCTCACACGTATAGCTCTTCTACCACATGATTCTTCTTCCAACCAATTAAGAGAACCCAAAGCTAGTGTTCGTGATTTGTGAACTAGAGCTCTTAGGGAGTTTTAGATTCTCATTAGCAGAGTATCACTCTTAATCTCTCAATTGATCTAACTAACTTATAAGACTCACTCCTTATTTATAGAGGTTAGGTCTAGGGTCAATCCTTATCAGATAAAGTCTCAAAAATTTGAATCCGAATCAAATTTAGATTAATATCTGATGAAATCGTCGTAAAAACAAGAGATCCTTTTTTCACGCATAGGCAGGCCAATATGTCTAATAGGCAGGCCAAACTTGCCCCATCTACAAGCAAAACTTGAAGATCGGCATGCCAAACTGTCGAAAAAAAAATCTCAGCAAATCTTTTATCTTCCACCTGAGATTTTATAGGATAAAGTCTCAGTTTTAATTCAAATAACCCAATAGAAAAGTTATCTAATTAAAACAACTTTATCTAGATAATCTCTAGGAAAATAAATACATTCCTAATAATTCTACAAGTTTATCTTGATTTAATTTATTCAAAAATAAATCAACTGATAAACAGACAAGAATTATCCGATCCCAATAATTCAACCAATTTATCCTGAATTAATTTTGTTATAAAATTAATTCAACCGATAAACAGACATGAATTATTTGATTCTTCTAAATTTCAATCAATCTAATAAATTTGACATAAGTCATCAATTATTGAAAAAACACGCCGTATCGTTACAAGATTTTTTGAGCTAGCAAAGGGGACCTGATGGACTTATATAGTTCAAGCTCCTAATAATTATGAAACCCAATATCCCAGATATACATTTCATAATTATCAACTCCAACGCGACTCCACTAAAAGCTTGGAGCTGCATTCTCGAACTATATAGAATTACGAAGCCGTTATAGTTAAGTCTCCATAACATATCATAATATATTGTATCCCTATAAGATTATCCATAATTGGCTTAAGGACAAGTTCTGACTTTCCTTCTCGATTATTTTTATCTTACGTTCTATTATCTCACCATCAAAAAACATACCATCCAAAGACAGTATGCCATTCGGTTGCACCTATGTATCCAAATGATTGAGCGCTCTAGCTTTTCAATTATAGGATAACGCAAATAAGAGGATATCATTACTCCTAAAGAGGAGCTATGGGTTCCATATCTATGAATAATAGGTCACGTTATCAAGAGTCATGCCTCCAATGTATCGGCATACATACGACTATTAAAATGTGGGTGTCACCCTTTGGTATATCAAAAGACACAAGTCAAGACAACGGGCCCATTATTCATCTCAGGATTAAGATACACTACAAATGATTGTCTAAAGTGAATCGACTTGTAGAGACAAAATTATTAATCTAAATCAATTCACTTTATGTCACAATCCAACACATCGTCATCTATGACAACGTGCCAATGTTTTTAATCACGAAGTCCACCTCCGATGGTCAAGACAAACCATCTCCTAATAGAGATATAGACAACATAACAATCTTTACATGAATAAAGTGCCCAACTTTATTCCCTCGATTGTGGATCATATGATTTAGACCGTCACCTTAAGAATAATGTCTTCCGCATAATCTGTCCATCATATGCCCAATTCTTAAAGGTTTAGATCGACAGACTCAGAATATTATTTGGTTATCATACATTCAACAAATATGAACATAAAGAGGACAAGAATTTGGTATAAATGAATTCTTTATTGATAAAAATGTCTCCAAAAACATATTGCATTTTTACTCCTTAGGGCATATACATCTAACAATCTCCCACTTGCACTAAGTGAGTCAATATGAAAAATCTCGCATCCCCATAGCTTCCACATGTCTCTCGAAGACTCTCTCAGTAAGTGTCTTCATGAATGGATCAGCTAAATTATCCTCTGACGCGATTTTGCACACCAAGACATGCCCGCCCTCGACAAAGTCCTTTATCACATGATACTTTGGATCAATATGCTTACTCTTCTTGTGAAATCTTAGTTCCTTAGCATTAGCTACCATCACATTGTTATCACAGTACAGTGATACTGCCTTATCGATACTAGGAACTACCTCAAGATCCCTAAGAAACTTGCAGAGCCACAGTGCTTCTTTCGAAGCATCACTAGTTATGACATACTTGGCCTCCATCGTTGAATCCAAAGTGCAATCTTGCTTCACACTTCTCCAACTGATGGCACCGCTATCGAGAGTAAACACAAATCCTGAAGTTGATTTTCTCGAATCCAAAAAGGATTGAAAATCCGAGTCAGTATATCCTAGAGGAGTCAAGTCCTCACCCAAATACACAAGCATATACCCTCGAGTCCTTCTCAGGTACTTGAAATATGCTTTACCGTAACCCAGTGGTTCGGTCCAAGATCCACCTAAAATCGACTTACAATCCCGACCACATAACAAATATCTGGTTGTGGACAAAGCATGGCATACATGAGACTACCCACTACCGATGCATAAGGCACGTTCTTCATGTATTCTCTTTCTTCCTTAGACTTTAGAGAGTCTTTCTTAGAAAGAGTAATTCTAAACCTAGATGGTTGCCCATCTTTCTTGGAATCCTACATTGCAAACCTCCTAAGAATTCTATCTATGTACTCGGCCTATGACAAAGCTATCATTTTGTTCTTCCTATCTTGAAAGACTTAGATACCGAGAACAAAATTAGCCTCACCTAAGTCTGTCATTTCAAACTGCTTGGTCAACCATAATTTGACCAATGACAATGCCCCAATGTCATTGCTAATTAGCAGAATGTCATCTACATAGAGCAATAGAAAAACCACATTCCCATCCTTAATGTGCTTGTAAACACATGGCTCATCCACATTTTGTGAGAACCCATAAGTCTTGATCACCTGATCAAATCTTATGTTCTAAGAACGGGAAGCCTGTTTAAGTCTATAAATTGACTTTAGTAGCTTACAAACCTTACCCTGTTGTCCCTTGACCTTGAACCCGACTGGTTGTTCCATATAAATGGACTCATCAAGATAGCTATTTAGAAAAGCCATCTTGACATCCATCTGCCAAATCTTGTAGTCAAGAGCGGTAACTATGGACAAGAGAATTCGGATGGACTTAAGCATGGCTACAGGCGAAAAGGTTTCCTCGTAATCGATTCCTTCCTTTTGCGTATAACCCTTAGCTACCAGTCTAGCCTTAAACGTTTCAACCTTTCCATCCACTCCTCTTTTTCTCTTGTAGATCTACTTACACCCTATGGGTTTTACTCCTTCAACAAGATCCACAAGCTCCCGAACCTGATTAGTCTCCATAGACTTCATTTCTGTGTTCATGGCCTTTGTCTAGAGTTTCGAATCAATATCCTTTATAGCATCTGCATAAGTATAAGGATTCTTATCATGTTCATCCAGTTCAGCCAAAATAGCCTCACCATTGAACATATACCTTTCGGGTTAATGCCCGATCCTCCCACTACGCCGAAGCCCCTTAGGTTGTTGTTTAGGTTCGTTTGGTTTTTCTATACAGATTGAAACGATTTCATTCGGAACCTCTAAAGTGATTTGATCACTCCTTAACTCCTCAAGCATCACTTTGCTTCAAGGTTTAAAGTCGACTATGTAACTTTCCTCAAGGAAAGTTGTATTAGTTGAAACCACAACTTTATTTTCCTTTGGGTTATAGAAATAACCCCCTTTAGTCCCTTTTGGATATCCTACAAACATGCAAACTTCTAAACTTGGTTCCAACTTATTAACATCCTTAAACAAGACATGAGTCAGACATCCCCATATGCAAATATAGTTTAAGGATGTTTTCCTACCTATCCACAACTCGTAAGGAGTTTTAGGGATCGATTTTGAAGGAACATTGTTCAAAAGACAACATGTGGTTTGTAGTGCATATCCCCAAAAGGATAAAGGCAATGATGAATAACTCATCATGGACCTTATCATGTTTAATAAAGTCTTATTCCTTCTCTCTGCTATGCCATTCTGCTACGGAGTGCTCGGCGCAGTCAAATGGGACAAAATCTCATTCTCTAATAAGTGTCCCAGAAACTCATCAGAAAGGAATTCTCCACCTCGATCAGATCAAAGTGCTTTTATGGGTATACCCAATTGCTTTTCCACTTCAGCCTGAAACTCCCTGAACTTGTCAAAAGTTTCGCTTTTATGGTGCATCAGGTACACATTCCCATACCTTGAGTAATCGTCAATAAAAGTGACAAAGTACTCATACCCTCCTTGTGCCAGGATGTTCATTGGTCCGCAAACATCACTATGCACAAGTTCTAGAACCCCTTCAGCCCTATTTCCCTTAAACCCAAATGGTCTTTTGGTCATTTTACCCTCCAAACAAGATTCACATAGAGGTATAGATTTCACCTTCAAGTGACTTAAAGGTCCATCCCTTACTAACTTTTGAATCCTATTCATGTTAATATGACCAAGGCACAAATGCCAAAGATAAGTCTTATTAGAGTGAGAAGTTTTAAGTCTTTTAGAATTATTATCATTTATCTCAATATTAAGCAGTAAGTCCATCTTAGGTTTGATAAAATATAGATTATTTTACATCCATCCAAAACAGATAAAAGATTTGTTTTTACAAATCATCACTTTATTATTAAAAGAAACCAAATAGGAGTCTTTAAACAAACAAGCTACAGAAATTAAATTCCTTTTAAATTTAGGAACATAAAAACAATCTCGTAAAATTAAATTCGTATAATTATCAAAATAAAGATGGACGTCTCCCACTGCTTCCGCTAAGACCAAAGATCCATCGCCTATCCAAAGCGTGAAGCCTTCATGAAGCAGACTTCTTGTTTCTTTGAACCTCTGTAGAAAAACACAAACTTGATTAGTTGCACTGAAATCTATGACCCAAATATCACTGGATTCCTCAACCAAACAAGTTTCTAAATATAGAAGATCACACCTACCTCCTTTGGAAAGGAAGTCCTTGCAATGCTTCTTTATGTGCCCAACCTTCCCGTAGAAGCACTTTAGCTTCTTCAGGCTTTTCTTCTTCTTCTTGCTCCTGTTGTTAGTAGGAATAGAAGACTTCCCAATTTTGGCCCATTGCTTCTTTCCATTCCTAGAGTTAGGATTGGAACCAAAAGCAACCATCAAATTGGCCTCTCCACCAAGAGGAGACTCCCTGATCAACAATTCAAACTCCTGTAACTATTTCATCAACTGTGTAAAGGTCATATCCCGCCTATTACTCAAATTAAAAGTAGCTCTAAATAGAATAAATTCCTTTGATAGAGTCTCAAAGACCATAGTCATCTGAGTTTCAGCAACGATGTCGGCTCCATTAGTTTGTGCCTCAACGAGGTAACCCATGACCAATATCATGTGCTCTTTTACAAATGTCCTCAGTCTCTGTTTACAGTTCAAGAGTTTTTGAAGCGCCCTTTGCCTCTTTGTTATGGCTTGGCCTCCAAACATGCCTTCAAGATTATCCAAGATTTGCTTTGCAGTCTCATAATCTTCATGTTGAGCCTACAACATGTTATTCTACTGGCCATAATGTAGCAGCAGGCCTGATCATTTGCATCGTTCCAATGATCATATGCTTGGAATTGCTCATTAGTTGAGTCTCTTGTGGGCTTAGGAGGACAAGGGGTTATCAGCACAAATTTTAGTTTCTCAAAGGAACGGACGATATCTAGGTTCCATTTCCAACCATTATAATTCTCGCTGGTTAATAGGTTTTTGTCAAGTATAGAAGATAAAGTGTTTTTAGACATTTTTAATCTACAATAAAGAATCATATACCAAACATAAGCAAACACATAATAATAATTTAGTAAGATAACACAATCATCTAAAAACATACAAATGTGTTTATGTGTCAAAACCTTGAAAATATCACAACCTTACAACGATAATTCCCAACTCATAATCCAACAAGCTCCTAGGGGAGTCATGCCAAATTCAATTACGAACATGGATCCCCTCTTGATTAATATATGACATCCAGGACCCGTATGATCCAGCATATATTAATAATCGTTCTTTGGCCATTAATTTTATTAACAGAGCTCCTAGGGGAGGTTAATAATAAAATTAACATGAGTATATAACCATCGTTTCAATATTTTATCCATAATTTATAATCACCACCTAAGGGTGTGCAACCATAAATCATGCTAAAATACCTTATCCTCTCAGAGATCCAACCTAGTACATGATAGAAATCCCTCCAGACCACCATGTTCTTCCTATGGACGAACGATGGAGGCCTTAGGTCCTCTTTTCGAAAACCTTCTCCCGCTCAATCTTTTGAAATCAAGGTTTTATTTTAAAAGATATGCATGAACAATTGTAATTGAGCAGCACTCCCTATTCTATATGGCATGTTATCAATATACATGGCAAATCATATTATATTATAGACAAGCAAAGCAATCAAGCAAAATAATAACCATAATATTATGGTTCCACCCTAGAGAATATAAAACAAAGATTACAAGAGAATAATCGAAACATATTATCGATTCTTCATCCTTGAATCTCCAAGTTGTATCCTTCTTCATGTAATCCCATCTTCATGTCTTCAATGCTGTATGAATCGAATACTCCATATTTCCAATCATATCCAAATTTGATGTTTCTCAAAATTGTCCCAAAAATAAAACTAAAACTGCACCAAAAAAACTACACCTTTTCTAGAAAAATTTCTAGCTCTTTGTTGGCAAGCTGATCTGTGTAATCGGCCTGCCGGTCATGACCCACTGGTTAGCCGATCTTTACAGATCAACTTGCCGATCATGATAGATCGGCCTACTGAAATAGAAGTTTGGCCTGCCACTAGAGCCACCTGATTTCTGTCCAGCTGACAGCCTCTCGAACCTCATGCCTGGCCTGCCGGTCTGCGACCATCGGCCTGCCAATATGGGCTTTTGTCATGTCGATCGAGCAGAAATCACTCTTTCCAAAAAATACAATTTTTAATGCAATTCATCAATTTTATTTTCAACAATTCAAAAACATAAAATTAGAAACTCAAAAAATACCTAGGATCGCCATCATCCATCTTCTAGATCCGTCTCTTCCGAATAATTATTTAATTACAAAATTCTTACAAATTTAAAATTAAATAATAATTCCTAGACAAAAATGATAGTCTGCTATCTAATTACATAAAAAATCTAGATACACATTCTAACCTCTAAGGAACCATAACCGGTATAAATTAATTAATTGATAAATAATTAAATAATAATTTAATCAACCATAATTAATTAATAAACATTCACCATATAATCCATAACAACATATAAAATATATAGAACCTTAGAGTGCCAACTCTCTATAAAATTAAATTCAAGCAAAGGAGATATCAAGATCACATAATTTACACATATAACATGATCACAAACTCGTAAATTTACGTAAAAACCATGGCTCTGATACCAATTGCAGAAAAAAATAGCACGTAACAGAATTTTAAAATTTTTATATTAGAGTATTTTTTTAAAACACAAATTTGACATACTATATGCATAAATTAACCAGATCTTACTAACCTTTGTGTGCTGAAAAGCTCCTATAATCAGTGAAGAGAAGTAACGTTCCAGAAGGACCTCAACCGACTAGCCTTCTGTGGTATTCTCTACCCACGATCGGAATGAGTGTGGGCTCACACGTATAACTCTTCCACCAGGTGATTCTCCTTCCAACCAATTGAGAGAACCCAAACCTATTGTTCGTGATTTGTGAACAAGAGCTCTCAGGGAGTTTTAGATTCTCACGAGTAGAGTATCACTCTTAATATCTCAATTGATCTAAATAACTTATGAGACTCACTCCTTATTTATAAAGGTTGGGTCTAGCGTCAGTCCTTATCAGATAAGGTCTCAAAAATTTGAATCAGAATCAAATTCAAATCAATATCTGATGAAATTTGAGTAAAAACGCGTGATCTTTTTTTCATGCATAAGCAGGCCGATCTGTCTAATAGGCATGTCGAACTTGCCCCATCGGTAGGTCGAACTTGAAGATCGACTTGCCAAATTGTCGAAAAAAAATCTTAGCGAATATTTTATTTTTCACCCGAGATTCTATAGGATAAAGTCTTAGTTTTAATTCAAATAACCCAATAAAAAATTTATCTAATTAAAATAACTTTATATGGATAATCTCTAGGAAAATAAATACATTCCTAATAATTCTACAAGTTTATCTAGATTTAATTTATTCAAAAATAAATCAACTGATAAACAGACAAGAATTATCTGATCCTAATAATTCAACAAGTTTATCTTAAGTTAATTATGTCACAAAATTAATTCAACCGATAAACAGACATGAATTATTTGATTCTTTCGAATTTCAATCAATCTAATAAATCTGACATAAGTCACCAATTATTGGAGAAACACGCCGTATCGTTACATGATTTTGTGAACTAGCAAAGGGGACTTGATGGACCTATATAGTTCAAGCTCCCGATAATTATGAAACCCAATATCCCTGATATACATTTTATAATTATCAACTCCAACACTACTCCACTAAAAGCTTAGAGCTACACTCTCGAACTATATAGAATTACGAAGCCCGTATAGCTAAGTCTCCATGACATATCATAATATGTCGTATCCCTATAGGATTATCCACAATCGAATTAAAGACAAGTTCTGTCTTTCCTTCCTAATTATTTTTATCTTACGTTCCATTATCTCACCATCAGAAAACTTACCATCCAAAGACAGTATACCATTCGGTTACACCTATGTATCCAAATAGTTGAGCACTCTAGTTTTTCGATTACAGGATAACTCATATAAGATGATATCACTACTCCTAAAGAGGAGCTATGGATTTCATATCTATGAATTACAGGTCTACGTTATCAAGAGTCATGCCTCCAACACATCGGCATGCATACCACTATTAAAATGTGGGTGTCACCCTTTGATACATCAAAAGACACAAGTCAAGACAACGAGCCCATTATTTATCTCAAGATTAAGATACAATACAAAAGATTGTCTAAAGTGAATTGATTTGTCGAGACAGAATTATTAATCCAAATTAATTCACTTTATGTCTCAATCCAACACATCGTCACCTATGATAACATGCCAATGTTTCTATTCATGAAGTCTACCTCCGATGGTTAAGACAAACCATCTCCCAATAGGGATATAGACAACTTAACAATCTTTACTTGAATAAAGCGCCTAAATTTATTCCCTTGATTATGGATCATATGGTTTAGACCGTCACCTTAAGAATCGTGTTTTCTATATAATCTGTCCATTATATGCCCAATTGTTAAAGGTTTAGACCGACAATCTCTGACTATTGTTTGCTTATCACACGTTCAACAAAAATGAGCATAAAAAGGACAAAAATTTTTGTATAAATGAACTCTTTATTGATAAAAATGTCTACAAAAACATATTAAATTTTTACTTCTTAGGGCATTCATGTCTAACATTTTCTACATTGATTAGATTGGTTTCTATCGGAACCCCCAGAGTGATCGAATCACTTACCAACTTCTCGAGTACCACTTTACTTTGAAGCTTAAAGTTGTTCATGTAACTTTCCTCAAGGAACGTTGAATTTATTCAAACCATAACTTTATTTTCCTTTGAGTTATAGAAATAACCCATTTTAGTCTCTTTTGGATATCCGACAAACACACAAATCTCTGAACGTGCTTCCAACTTATTTACTTCCCTATACAGAACATGAGCTAGATATCCCCATATGCAAATATGGTTTAAGGATGTCTTTTTCCCTATCCACAACGTGTGAGGAGTTTTAGGAACCAAATTTAAAAGCACATTGCTCAAAAGATAACATGCAGTCCATAGTGCATATCCCAAAAGGATAAAGGCAATGATGAATAACTCATCATGGACCTGACCATGTCTAACAAAGTGCTATTCCTTCTCTCAACTATGCCATTCTACTACGGAGTGCCCGATGTAGTCAAATGGGATAAAATCCCATTCTCTAATAAGTGTTCCAAGAACTCATAGGAGAGGTATTCACCACCTCGATCAAATCGAAGTGCTTTTATGGGTTTACCTAATTTCCTTTTCACTTCAACTCAAAACTCCCTAAACTTGTCAAAAGTTTCACTTTTATGGTGCATTAGGTAGACATACCTTTACATAGAGTAATCATCAATAAAAGTGACGAAGAACTCATACTCTCCTCATGCTTGGATGTTCATGGGACCACAAACATCACTATGCATAAATTCTAGAACCCTTTCAGCCCTGTTACCCTCATAGATTCTACCTTTAAGTGACTTAAAGGTCCATCCTTTACCAACCTTTAAATCATGTTCAAGCTAATATGACCTATTCACAAATGCCAAATATAGGTGTTTTTAGAGTGAAAAGTCTTAAGTATCTTAGAGTTATTATCATTAACCTTAGTGTGAAGTAATAAGTCCATCTTAGGTTTGATAAAATATAGATTGTTTTGCATCCATCCATCACAGATAAAAGATTTTTTTTTTTACGAATCACCACTTTATTATTAAAAAAAACTAAATAAGAATCTTTAAATAAACAAGCTGTAAATATTAAATTCCTTTTAAGTCTAAGAACATGAAAACAATCTTGCAAAACTAAAATCCTATAATTATAAAAATAGAGATAGACGTCTCCCACTACTTTAGCCAACATAAGGATCCATTGCCCATTTGAAGGGTGAAGTCTTCATGCAGTAGACTTCTCGTTTCTTTAAACTCCTGTAGAGAAATAAAAACATGATTAGTAGCTCCAAAATCTATGACCCAAGTGTTACTTGATTCCTCAACCAAACAAGTTTTAATAACCAGAAGATCACACCTACCTCCTCGAGTAAGGAAGTCCTTGTAACTCTTCTTGATGTGCACGACCTTCCATAGTAAAAGCACTTGAGCTTCTTTGGGTTCTTCTTTTTTCTTCTTCTTCTTGCCATTTGCAAAAATAGAAGGCTTCCCATTCTTAGCCTTCTGCTTCCTTCCATTCCCAAGGTTAGGATTGGAACCATATGTAGCCGCCAAGTTAGCCTCACCACCCGTAGGAATTTCCTTGATCAAATTTTTGAACTTCTATAACTGCTTCATCAACTCTGTTAAGGTCACATCCTGTGTATTGTTCAAATTGTATAAAGCTCTAAACGAGATAAACTCCTTTGACGGAGTCTCAAAAACCTTAGTCATCTATGACTCGGCATCGATATCAGTTCCATGGGCTTGAGCCTCAACGAGTTAACCTATGACTAACATCATATGCTCCTTCATAGGTGTCCTTGGCCTTTGATTGTAGTTCAAAAGTTTCCAAAGTGCCCCTTGCCGTTTTGTTATGGCTAGGCCTCCAAACATGTCTTCATAATTATCTATGATCTGCTTCATAGTCTCATAATCTTCATGTTGAGCTTGCAGCATGATATCCAATGCTAGCCATAACATAATAGTGGGCTTGATGGTTAGCATCTTTCCAGCAATCATATGCTTGGATTTGCTCATTATGGGATTCCCCGGTAGGTTCAAGAGGACACGATGTTGTCAGCACGAACTTCAGTGTCTCATAGAACAAAATGATATTTAGGTTCCTCTTCCAATCATTGTAATTCCCCCCAGTTAATTGGTTCTTATCAAATATCAAAGATAAAAAGTTTTTAGACATTTTAATCTACAATAAAGATCATGTACCAAACATAAGCAAACATTCCATAATAGTTTAGTAAGATAGCACAATCAAGCAAACAAACAATTATGTTTACGTGTCAAAAACATGAAAAAGTCACAACCTTACAATGATAATTCCTAAATTTGAATTCAACAAGCCGCCTCAGGGGACTTGTCAAATTAATTAGGAACACGAATCTCCTCTGATTAATATATGCCATTCAAGACCCATCTAATCCAGCATATATTAACAATCGTTTTCTTTGGCCATTAATTTTATTAACTGAGCTCCAAGGGGAGGTTAATAATAAAATTAACTTGAGTATACAACCATCGTTTCAACTATTTTATCTATGATCTATAATCTGTTGGAAAAATAATACACAGTAGAATTTTAAAAATTTTAAATCAGAGTATTTTCCAAAACATAAGTTTGACATGCTATATGTATAAATTAACTAGATCTTACTGACCTTGTATGCGCCGAAAAGCTCCCGAATTCTGTGTAGAGAAGTAACGTTCCAGAAGAGCCTCAACCAACTGGTCTTCTTTGCTATTCTCTATCCACGATCGGAGTGAGTGCGGGCTCACATGTACAGGTCTTCCTCAAGGTGACTCTCCTTCTAACCAATTGAGAGAACCCAAAGCTAGTGTTCATGATTTGTGAACAAGAGCTCTTAGGGAGTTTCAGATTCACACCAGTAGAGTATCACTCTTAATCTCTCTATTGATCTAAATAACTCATTAGACTTACTCCCTATTTATAGAGGTTGGGTCTAGGGTCATTCCTTATCAGATAAGGTCTCAAAAATTCGAAACAGAACCAAATTCAGGTCTATATCGGATAAGATAAGAGTAAGAACGCATGAAAATGTGCGATTTTTAATTCGCGCATAGGCAGGCTAAACTTTTTCATAGGCAGGCTGAACTTTAAGTTCGGCATGCCGAACTGCCGAAATAAAAATCACGCGAATCTT
>CAMOHE010048067.1:0-86852 GCA_946598075.1 Artocarpus hirsutus
CGTCCAAATCAATCATCTCCTCACAACCAAAATCGCCAATTCTTCCAAAAAACACTGCCACCCCTCAATTCCCACATAACTTAAGACAATCCAAGTCACAACACCAAAACACTCGACCTTACCTTGGGAAATGTCAACTTTGTGATCAACAAGGACACTCTGCAAAATGATGCTCTACATACAAATATATGCCTTGGAATCTCACTCCACAATCTAATATCTCATCAACCTACTCTCCTCAAGCCCACTTTGCAACCCCTGTTGCACCTTCAACCACTGAATTGCTCTTAGACTCTGGTGCATCTCATCATGTCACCTCTGATCTTCAAAATCTGTCTCTTCATGCAGACTATCCTGCACATGACAATATCATGATTGGAGATGGTACCAGTCTTCCAATCACCCACATCGGTTCCACATCTCTATCTTCCTCTTCAAAACTTTTTCATTTAAATAATGTTCTTTGTGTTCCATCCATGAAACAAAACCTAATCTCTGTTTTCCAATTATGTTCAAATAATAATGTTTCTGTTGAATTTTCACCCACATCTTTTTTTGTGAAGGATCTTCACACGGGGGCAACAATCTTACAAGGGGAAACTAAGGACAGTGTCTACAAGTGGCCGTGTTCATCACCATCCACACAGCCTGTTATAGCCTTCTCTTCTCTCAAAGTTTCAGCCGACCACTGGCATCACCGCTTGGGTCATCCATCATCCTCCATTTTGAGTCATCTTATGTCAAATAAAACATTACCTATATTGTCGTCTGATTTGTCTAAATTTTCTTGTAATTCGTGTCACTGCAATAAAACTCATAGATTACCATTTTCTTCCTCATCTCTTACTAGCTCACGTCCTCTTGAATTACTGTACTCTGATGTTTGGACCTCACCGGTTACTTCCATTGATGGCAATAAAAAAATCTGACGTTCATAACATCTTTACAAGATTCAAGGCACTTGTTGAAATTTTTTTTTGTCTAGTCATTCGCTCACCTCCAACTGTTGTTGTCTTCTTCACCCAGCCATCAACCTCCTACTCCTATTCATTCTATTCTAGTCTATTTTGTTAATGTTGACAGTTTTTTTTTTTTAGGATTTTTGTATGTTTTGTTGCTGCTTTTTGCGATGATGTTTTCAGATTTTTTTGTTTATTTGTTCACATGTTTGATGAGATGATGATAGGAGTTTTGTTGTTGTTGTAGATGACGCTCTGTTTTAAGATTTTTTTTTTTTTAGATTTTGTTTAGAATACTTTGAAGATGAAAAATTATGCCTAGAGGTACTGGACAATATGCAAACGGATTCAAGTAATGTAACACGTAGAAATTAATTAAATGATATTAATGTGTAGAATGGTGAATTAGTGTGCTATAATGAATATTTTAAGCTTAATTTGATCATTATGAGAAATTTCTAAATTTATGATATTTTTGATTATTTTAGTGATTTTTAATTACTCTTAATTATTTTTAATTTTTATTTTAAATTTTAAAACAAAACAATCTGTCAAATGACCAACACGTCCCACTTTGGAAAACCACGTGCGGGACGCGGTATTGAAAACTGCTTCCCTTCTCTTTATAAATCTCACTCTCTCTCTCACTCTTCCTCACTCTCTCACTCGCTCATCTCTCTCTCTCTCTCCCATCCTCTCTCAAAATTTTGAAACAAAATCAGATTTCAAGCTTTGGGATTGTGGATTGAAGGCTTGGGAACGCGATTGAGCAACCAAAAACTCGATTCAAGCTTTGATTCAAGGTTAGATTTCAAATTTTCTAAACTTTTTCAATTTTCCAAATTTTCTTCTATATTGAAATTTAAGAATTTTTAAGCTTAGAAAACTTTCAATCTAGGTTAGATAAACTTAGATTAGCTAGAATGTAAACTTGGTTTCATCAAAAACGGATTTAAATCAAAATTTTTCATTTTTCTCCATTTTTCTCTATTTTTGGATTTTTCCAGAAACTTTGTTTAAAACTTGTTTTAATGCATTGAAAAGTGTTCTACTATGTTTTTCTATTGTTTATGATCATTATCCATGCCTGCGAACTGAGAAAACAGGTTAGATTTGAAGATTTGGGCTCGAGGAGGCCGAAACCCGTGCGTGGCAATTTCTAAAATTTCTCAGATCGGCAGGCCGAACTTGATCTTTGGTAGGTCGGATTCAAGTGTTCGGCAAGCCAGATTCATCCGACCGACAGGCCAAACCTGGAAAACTTCGGCCGACCGGACTTGGACCTTTGGCAGGCCGAACTGTGCAGTTCGACCAGCCGAACCAGGGCAACCGGTAGGCCGACCAAGTATGATAAAATTTTGTGATTTTTCACCCGTTTTTACTGTTTTGAATCCTGATTGAAATTCTGACTTTATAAAATGATTTTATAAACCTAAATGGCACACTAGGACACCACGAGATGATTTAATAATCTAGGATATCTCGGGTTAGATACGAATAGATTTAGTTTTCATTTAAGGTTGTGCGTGGATCCGCGGAGCTAACGTATAGCGGACCGGGATTACGGTGTGGGACACCAGCATGAGTATTGAGGTAGTACTTCTATCCCTTCTTTGGTAGCCAATTTTAAATGTTTTGGCCTCAAAGTGATTTTTAATAAAATGTTTTCAATGACTAGTTGAAAAAGGATCTTTATTTATCGATTTCATAAATGGTAGAATTGAGGTGATTTTTATAATAAACCTCATAATAAATGTAAATGATCATATTTGATAAAACGAGATTTTGATAATCATGAAAAGATATATGTATATATATTTTAGGGCATGATGTCATATCAGAGATCGAGTCGTGTAGTGAACGACCTTGGGAGCAGGTCCTAAAACCCAGCTGGGCCACTACGGTGGTGAATTACATATGGTTTGCCCAGGAACAGAAAATGGTATTCTTTCTGGTCGACCTATTTAAATTGTTTTGGTAAGATAAGGTTTCTATTAAATTTCCATCTATTTATTTAATTACTTGTTCTAATTCATTTTCTATGTCTTTATTCAGTTTATGAAATTTCTTTTAAAGTTAAATATTTTCAAAATATAGTCCTACTGAGCCTTTCGCTCACATTTTACTTGTCTTAAAATCTTATCCCATAGGTAAATATCTGCTTAGGATCGAAGAAGGGTCCGCTGATCGGACTTGCAACCAATAGAAGATTTTGGGTAGGTTGTATTACAAAGATTCAAGGCATGTAAGAACTTAACTTTTCTTTTATTTTGGACTATAGATGTATTGCAGTATTGTCAATACTGTGTGTGTGCACAATATGTGGGCCAGTGGGACCCATATTCACTTCACTACATATTAAATTGTTTATTTGTTCTTTTTATTTGTTTAAATATTATGATTGCTCACCATAAAAGATTTTAAAATTATCACATTTTTATTTATAAATTTAATTCCTAAAACCAATTTTTAACTAAATCTTTGCTTAATTAACTTAATTAATCTACCACGTCACCTCCCGTACTCTGGGGTGTGACAGAATGGTATCAGAGCTCAAGGTTATGAACCTTGGGAATTGTGCACATATAGGTACGATAATGAAATACCACTGACAATCCAAATTTTGTTTTCAGAAGTGAGAAAATGGCACCTAGACGTCGCTCGACAGCTGATGCCAAGTTTGGAAATGATGAGGGCATGATAAGGGCTATGTTTGCTACATTTCGACAGATGGCAGTAAGGGCAAGACCTGATGATTTTGAGGCTGGTCGTCGACATTCGTACTTTAAGGAATTTCGACGTGCGTCTGTACCAACCTTCAATGGAAAGGGGGACCTGCAGATGGCAGAATATTGGCTAGATTCGATCGCGAAGCATCTGGATACCCTTGGCGTGCCAGCGGAGTATCGCGTGGAGTTCACGGCATATAAGTTCGAGGGTGGTGCTAATACTTGGTGGAAGCAAGCTAAACGCCTGAAGAACAACAGTGACATCAGTTGGGATAGGTTCGAGGAACTATTCTACGATCGATATTTTTTGCAAGGATACAAGGATCAAAAAGAGACAGAATTTTACAGGTTGCAGCAAGGCGATATGTTAGTATGGGAATATGAAGCGAAGTTCAATGAATTGGCTAGGTTTGCTCCCTCAATAGTGGTATCGGAGCGTGAAAAGTGTATCAAATTTCAAGAAGGATTTAAGGCTCTTATTCGATGACAGATAGTTGCCCTACGACTTAGGAACTTTGGAGAGCTTGTGTCATCAGTGATATCAGTGGAGAATGATTACGCATAGTACTGTGAGAATAGAGCCAAGACGTCAGGAGGACCACAGAGGAGCGGCAGGAGGAGCGTCAGCAGTCGACCAACTCCAGGAAAGGACAAGCAGGGTGGCATAAATAGTGACAGCAGCAGCTCATCTAGCAGCGGGCGTAGCAATCCCTATAGTTTCCATTGCCATTTTTGTCAACAACCAGGACACATCAAGAGGAATTGCCCAATCAAGAGTGCTCACCTAGGACTTCAGACCGGAGAAGGAGCTAGTCGTCAGCCCCAGCGTCAGACCTTACCTCAGCTGCAGCAGTATCCTCAGCTTCCATTCCATCAGTTCTCTCCTCAGCAAATGTCATATTCAGCGCAAGGACATCAACAGCAGAATTTTCAGTGTAACATCCCTCAGTATCGAGCGCCAAGTACAGCCAATGTGCAATCACCATCATCACAACAATATAGGCCAACTAACCCAGGATCCAACAATGTTAATAGAGGAAAAGAAAAAGCTCCAGTACAGGTTCACATGATGACATCAGGAAGTTCAGATGTCCAGACTAGCAACGCAGTTGTCGACAATACGATCATGGTTTTTCAGTCTTTAGCACACGTGTTATTTGATACTGGTGCCACTCATTCTCTCATTTCGAGCTCTTTTGTACATGCCTTGGGATTGAAAATAGAAGATTTTGATGAACCCTTAGTTATAGCTTCACCCTTGGGGCGGGTGCGTGTGAATAATATTTGTAAAGCTTGTAAAATAAAGATCGGGGATGAAATTTTGAAAAGTGATTTGATTGTAATCCCTATGAGAACCTATGATGTAATCCTAGGGATGAAATGGTTGTCCAGATACAGTGCAGTAGTGGACTGCCAACTGAGGAAAGTAACCCTAGTGTCTGACAGAGGGACGGTGATCACTTACCAGGGTGGTGGTGATCGACTGATGAGTGAGCGTCGTGTTAGGGCATGTCTCAGAGGGCAGAAGAACGTAGTTTGTTACTCTATCTTCATTGATTTAGAGGGAGAGCCTAGTGTTTTGAGAAGACGTGTAGTGATTCCAGTGGTAGATGAATTTGAGGATGTCTTCCTCGACGAGCTACCAAGATTACCACTGCATTGAGAATCGAGTTTGGTATTGAATTGTTTCTAGGAACAGCACCGATTTCTATAGCACCTTATCGGATGGCGCCAACAGAAATGAAGGAACTCAAGAAGCAGCTTCAGGAACTTGCTGATAAGGGATACATTCAGAATAGTACATTACTGTGGGGAGCACCGGTTTTGTTTGCAAAGAAGCATGATGGAACTCTCAGGTTGTGTATAGATTATCGACAATTGAATCGGGTCACAGTGAAGAATAAATATCCTCTAGCCAGGATCGACAAGTTGTTTGATCAGTTGGGAGGCTCGCAGTACTTCTCGAAGATAGACTTAAGGTCAGGATATCATCAACTTAGGATTAAGGAAGAGGACATTCCTAAGACAGCTTTTAGGACCCGGTATGGACATTTTGAATTCCTGGTGATGCCGTTTGGATTGACGAATGCTCCGGTAGCTTTCATGGATTTGATGAACAGGATATTCAGGCCTTATTTGGATCAGTTTGTGATCGTGTTCATCGACAACATCTTGGTTTATTCTAAGACTTAGGAGGAACATAAGCAGCATCTCAGGATTGTGCTTCAAAGTCTGCAAGAACATCAATTGTATGCCAAGAAGGAAAAGTGTGAATTTTGGTTAACAGAGGTCAAATTTCTAAGTCATGTTATCTCCGAGCATGGTATCTCAGTGGATCTGTCAAAGATAGAAGCCATAGTGGATTGGGAACGACCGATGAATGTGGCAGAGATCCATAGCTTCTTGGGACTTGTAGGATATTATAGGAAATTTGTGAAAGAATTTTCGAAGGTGGTAGCACCGTTGACAAGGTTGATTAGGAAGAATGTCAGGTTCAAGTGGAATGAAGAATGTGAGTTTGCTTTTCAGGAATTGAAGAATCGGTTGACTTCAGCACCAGTGCTGATTATTCCCAGTAGTGACAAGCCATACGAGTTTTATACGGATGCTTCAGGACATGGACTTGGGTGCATATTGATGCAGCATGGACGAGTAGTAGCATATGGATCGAGACAGTTACGACCTCACGAGCGAAATTACCCTACTCATGATTTAGAGCTCGCGACAGTGATTCATGCATTGAAGATCTGGAGATGTTATTTGTATGGAGAGACATTTTAGGTTTTCTCTGACCATAAGAGCTTAAAGTATTTGTTTACTCAGAAGGATTTGAACTTGAGGCAGTGGAGATGGATGGAACACGTAGAAGATTACGATTTCGCGTTGCAGTATCATCCCGGGAAAGCTAACATCGTCGTAGATGCGCTCAGTCAAAAATCTTCAGGGATACTTGCATGTTTGGCTCTTGAAGATTGGAAAAGGGATGCGACTGTAAGTGAGTTTAGGCTACAGTATCATGAAGACTATAATCGTATTTCGATGTACCACATGAAGACGACCCCAGCTCTTGTTCAGATGGTGAAACATAATCAGTGGCAGGACCGGCATCTTCAGGGAATCTGGACACGAATTCAGAACGAAGAATAGTTTGAAGAATGCAGGATACATGCGGATGGATCGTTGTACTTCAGGGAGCGTCTTGCAGTTTCAACAATTGCAGAAGTGACGAAGGCCGTAATGGACGAAGCTCACAAGTCTCAGTTCGCCATTCATCTAGGGAGTATGAAGATGTATCGTGACTTGAGGAGGCATTATTGGTGGAGAGGTATGAAGAAGGACGTTCGGGAATATGTGGCCAAGTGTACGACTTGTCTTTAGGTGAAAGCCGAGCATCGGAAGCCAACAGGTCAGCTTCAACCGCTTCCTATTCCAGGGTGGAAATGGGAACATATCACGAAGGATTTTCTTACTGGATTGCCAAGGATGGAGTAGCGGCACGATGCGATTTGGGTCGTGGTCGACAGATTGACGAAGTCAGCTCATTTCATTCCATTTAGATCGACGTGTTCGAGGAGGATTCTCGAGGAATTGTATCTACAGAACATAGTGCGATTGCATGGAGTTCCTTTGTCCATTACTTCAGATAGGGATACTAGTTTAATGCCAAGTATTAGAGGAGCTTCCAGGAGGCTATGGGCACAGATTTAAACTTCAGCACAACATTTCATCCTCAGACTGATGGGCAATCGGAGCGAGTCATTTAGATTCTCGAAGACATGTTACGTGCTTGTGCGTTAGACTTCGGCGGGAACTAGAAGAAGTATTTGCATCTAGTGGAGTTTGCATACAACAATAGCTATCAATCAAGTGTTGGTATGGCACCGTTCGAAGCATTATATGGACGACCATGTCGATCGCCAGTGTGTTGGGCCGAACCGAAAGATAGAGTTATCCTTGGACCGGATGAGATTCGTGATAGCAACGAGAATATTGTCGTGATTTGGGATCGACTGAAAGCAGCTCAGAGTCGACAGAAGAGTTACATGAATAAAAGACGTCAACCTTTGGAATTTGAGGTTGGAGACTTTGTTCTCTTGAAGGTATCTCCTCACAAAGGCATCTCGCGATTCGAAGTAAGAGGAAAACTCGCACCAAGATATATTGGACCGTTCAAGATCATTGAACGTGTTGGTGTGGTTGCTTATCGACTCAACCTTCCTCCAGAACTTTCGCATGTTCACGACGTATTTCACGTATCAATGCTTCGAAAGTGTTCACCTGAGTAGGATAAGATTATTTCGTTTCAGGACGTACAGATTCAGGAAGACACACATATGAAGAAGTGTCGATCCAAATCATCGATCGTAAAGTGATTAGTTTGCGCCGTCGTGAGATTCCATTAGTTAAGGTCGTGTGGCAGCATCACGGGGTTAATGAAGCCACTTGAAAATTGGAGTCGAATATACAGGAGTTGCATCCGCATTTGTTTTGCTTATGAATCGATTTGTAAATTTCGAGGACGAAATTTCTTTTAGAGGTGGAGAGTTGTAACACCCAAAATTTAATTAAATGATATTAATGTGTAGAATGGTGAATTAGAGTGCCATAACGAATATTTTAAGCTTAATTTGATCATTATGAGAAATTTCTAAATTTATGATATTTTTGATTATTTCAGTGATTTTTAATTACTCTTAATTATTTTTAATTTTTATTTTAAATTTTGAAACAAAACAATCTGTCAAATGACCAACATGTCCCACTTTGGAAAACCACGTGCAGGGCGCGGTATTGAAAATTGCTTCCCTTTTCTTTATAAATCTCACACTCTCTCTCACTCTTCCTCACTCTCTCACTCGCTCACCTTTCTCTCTCTCCCATTCTCTCTCAAAATTTTGAAACAAAATCAGATTTCAAGCTTCGGGATTGTGGATTGAAGGCTTGGGAACGTGATTGAGCAACCACAAACTCGATTCAAGCTTTGATTCAAGGTTAGATTTCAAATTTTCTAAACTTTTTCAATTTTTCAAATTTTCTTCCATTTTGAAATTTAAGCATTTCTAAGCTTAGAAAACTTTCAATCTAGGTTAGATGAACTTAGATTAGCTAGAATGTAAACTTAGTTTCATCAAAAACGGATTTAAATCAAGATTTTTCATTTTTCTCCATTTTTTCTATTTTTGGATTTTTCTAGAAACTTTGTTTAAAACTTGTTTTAATGCATTGAAAAGTGTTCTATTATGTTTTTCTATTGTTTATGATCATTATCCATGCTTGAGAACTGAGAAAATAGGTTAGATTTGAAGATTTGGGCTCGGGGAGGCTGAGACCTGTGTGTGGAAATTTTTGGAATTTTCCAGATCGGCAGGCCGGATTCAAGTGTTCGGCAGGCCGGATTCATCCGACCGGCAGGCCGAACCTAGGAAACTTCGGTCGACCGGACTTGGACCTCCGACAGGCCAAACTGTGCAGTTCGGTTGGCCGAACCAGGGCAACCGGTAGGCCGACCAGGTATGGTAAAATTTTGTGATTTTTCACCTGTTTTTACTGTTTTGAATCCTGATTGAAATTCTGACATTATAAAATGATTTTATAAACCTAAATGGCACACTAGGACACCATGAGATGATTTAATAATCTAGGATATCGGGTTAGATACTAATAGACTTAGTTTTCATTTAAAGTTGTGCATGGATCCGCGAAGCTAACATATAATGGACCGGGATTACGGTGTGGGACACCGGCACGAGTATTGAACTTCTATCCCTTCTTTGGTAGCCAATTTTAAATGTTTTGGCCTCAAAGTGATTTTTAATAAAATTTTGTCAATGACTAGTTGAAAAAGGATCTTTATTTACTGATTTCATAAATGGTAGAATTGAGGTGATTTTTATAATAAACCTCATAATGAATGTAAATGATCATATTTGGTAAAACGAGATTTTGATAATCATGAAAAGATATATGTATATATATTTTAGGGCATGATGCCATATTAGAGATCGGGTCGTGTAGTGAACGACCTTGGGGGCAGGTTCCGTAACCCAACTGGGCTACTACGGTGGTGAATTACATATGGTTTGCCCAGGAAAAGAAAATGGTATTCTTTCTAGTCGACCTATTTAAATTGTTTTGGTAAGATAAGGGTTCTATTAAATTTCCATCTATTTATTTAATTACTTGTTCTAATTCGTTTTCTATGTCTTTATTCGGTTTATGAAATTTCTTTTAAAGTTAAACATTTTCAAAATATAGTCCTATTAAGCCTTTCGCTCACATTTTACTTGTCTTAAAATCTTATCCTATAGGTGGATATCAGCTTAGGATCGGAGAAGAGTCTGTTGACCGGACTTGCGACCAATAGAAGATTTTGGGTAGGTTGTATTACAAAGATTCAAGGCATGTAAGAACTTGACTTTTCTTTTATTTTAGACTATAGATGTATTGCAGTATTGTCAATACTGTGTGTGCGCACAATATGTGGGCCAGTGGGACCCATATTCACTTCACTCCATATTAAATTGTTTTATTTGTTCTTTTATTTGTTTAAATATTATGATTGCTCACCACAAAAGATTTTAAAATTATCACATTTTTATTTATAAATTTAATTCCTAAAACTTAATTTTTAACTAAATCTTTATTTAATTAACTTAATTAATCTACCATGTCACTTCCCGTATCCCGGGCATAACAGGTAAATTATTCTGCAAAAGAATTTAGAAAAGCACGCACATTCACGCATTCAACCACATCAGTTAGTCATACATGGCTAACTTATCCCCACACATCTAAAGTGGGCTTACTCAGTGCCTTGTTAATGCCATTTTAGAAATTTTATATCTGCTACTATCATCACGGATGTTTTACTTACCAAATTAATTATATCAATATCAATTTTTCTTTTGTTGGTGGGAAAACATCAACATTAGTCCTACAGCATATCTAATCGCCATGAGTCATGGTTGTTCTTGTATATAGATGGACATATTAGTAAAAGGATCTGTGTACGTAGATAATTTCACACAACATTTTTAAATTTCGTAAATAAAAAAAAAAAAAAAAACTTATTTCCATTTCGCGAACGAAATCCATCAATGATGTTAGGACAAATCTTTGGAATTCCACTTAAATTAGATCATTTGTGTCACAATGCCTCATAAACTTTAAAAAATACTTGTTGTATCTCCTAAACTATAATACTTTTCTATTCGTGAACTTTGGAACATTTTTGAACAAAATAATACTTGTTACCCTTATTAAAAGGATAAATTCATCAGCTTATTCAAGTGCCAACTTGAATTATGGTAGTTCTCAACTTTTCCTCCATCTTTTTCTCGCTTTAAGTAGGTATTTTAAAAACAGAATATATACGAGTTTGATACCTAACTAGCTCATTCAAAATTAAAAGAACATTCGTATTCATTGTTAAGTATTATATCAAATCTTAAATCTACCGAAAATTCAACAACTCCATCCAAAAAACAATGTTTTCAAAGTTCAAGGGTAAATTTAGAGAAATACAATACTTTAGGTGTAGAATATATATGTTTTAAAATTTAAGGGATATATTGATACAAATGACATAATTTAAGTGGAATTCGTGAAATTTACCTATGATGTTAACTTTCAATAACACTTGGTTAAAAAGTAAAAAAATAAGAGAAGAACAAACGCATCCAAAGAAAAAGGAAAAAAAAAAAAAAACATTACCAAATTTTTAGGGAAAAACATTATCAATTTAAATTTAAGAAAATATTTGATTTTAAAATTCGATTTGAAATTGGACAAAATATTTAATTTTAAAATGCTGTAATATATATATATATATATATTAAAAATAATCTTCTACACATTATTTTACAGCAAACGAATTTGTTAATCCAGACAAGTTCATGTTAAAGAAATAAATAAATAAATCAAAATGGATAAATAACAAAATAGAAAACAAGTAATTCACATAATACTTGTATGAAAAAAAATACTATACATATCAACAGAAAAAGAAAGAAAGAAAGAGCGTCTCATCACCTATCAGGCCTAAGGTCACCCCCTAAATTACGCAAAGCTTCCAGAATGCCCAAAAAAAAAAAAAAAAAAAGGGCACTTTTCAACCAAAACGGCATTATTTTGGTTGTGAGGATTTTCTTTTTCCTGTTTGCGTCTTAACCTTAGTCATATGTACCTGTTCTAAATTGGAAAACAATTTGCTTACTGGTTATCCACCTTGATTTCCCTTTGGTGATTTTTTTTTTTTTTGGAGGAAACCCTCAGTATTTTACAAGATGCCACGGAATTTTATTCCACGAAGTTGTCACGTCTTCAGTGAACAGCGTTTTGTTCAGTTTATATATAATAAAATTCCTAAGCTTACATTGCGGGATATTCCGTTACGAGACTAGATGCATGCAATTAATACAACGTCTTCGATCTTGAGATGATAAATTCAAATAGTCTATGCCTTTCGGCATTCCTTTTCCTTGCAATGAATCTTAATAATTGAGAGGGGTAGATAGATTGGAATTGTATTGATTCAAAATATTTTGATTGAGTTGTGTGTTTTAAATAGTATAATTTAATTAGAACTTTTTTTCTCCTTTCTATGTATAGATAGATTAGCAAAAATAAAACAAAAAAAATGGGTTTTGTCTTTCTTTGATGCTTTGCTAGTAATCACCAAATAGAGCCGTTATTAATTTAGGCCAAACTAGCCCATGGATTGTCTCTTGTGGCCTGGGCTTGGCCTAAACCTCGCACCAAGCTAAGCCTAAGATTTAAGCCCAAATTAGAAACAGGTTAGGCTAGACCGGTCTATTTAGATAATTTTTTTAAATTTTTTTTATAAAAATTCACGCAGCCTAGGTTGGCCCTAGGCCTATGCGGGCTTTAGGCCAAACTGGATCTCCTTTTTCTTTAACCGAGCCGGCCATTTTTTTCTTTTAGCCTGTATGGACTGGGTGGCCCAAATTGATATTTTTACTACCAAATCATCCACACTCAATGATCATGGGTTTATATTATTTATTGTTTTTGAATTGTATACTTTGGGCTCAGAATTACATTATTATAATCACTTAAAGAGGTAACGTAACACTACAATATAGGAGTATGTACAAAGGTTCAGCAAAGGAGGAAAAGACAAAAAAAAAATATCAAAAGGGACCCCAAAACTAAAAGGATAATTTTTTATCCTCGAAACTTTAGTTATTATATCATCTTGTCTCATGAACTATAAAATACATATCCCTTGAACTTTTTTTGACTTGTGTGAACTTTTTTTGAAAGAGTTATTTTTACTAATGTTTTAAAGTTAGAGGGATATCTTCGCAATGTTTTAAGGTTTGAGGAGTATTTATACCAATTTTTAAGATTCAGAGATAAGATGACATAATTATCAAAGTTTAAGGGCCAAAAATGAAATTTATTCAAACTAAAAACAAGCCAAAAAAGCCCAACACTGGGAGTTCCCCTGCAAAACATAGCAATGACTTATACCATGCAGAGCAACTCCAAAAAAACCTCCTTAAAAACCCTAGGGGAAAGCCTAATGGGAAAGAAATAGAAACTGTGTAAGTTGCAGAAAATTACAGGAAGAAGAAGGAAGAGGAAGGAGAAAGAAAAAGAGGAAAGTTGTATAGAATATTTGGGAAGCTTAAAATCATGAGCTAAGGCAATGAGTTTTTTTCAATATACTGTTGCAAATGGTTTCTGTATAGTTCTGATTGTACAATACTGCCAATGCTTATACATGTGCCTAAAAGGAAAAATAGTTGTATCATTAATATATTAAAACATAAAGTATTATTTATAATATATGTTTTAACATCCTCCTGAAGCTCACTTTTCTTGCTTCTAAGGCTGCAAAGCAGCAAGTATGAAGAGCTTTTGTCGTGGCATCTGCTAATTGATATTCGGAAGGTGTGTAAGCAATGCAGAGAGTGTTGTTCATGACCCTCTCTCGTATAAAATGATAGCCAATTTCCACATGTATACCCCAAGCCTGCATGATAGGATTAGCTACCAAATAGGTAGCACTAACATTATCACAGAGCAAGGAAAGAGGTGATGGCCGCTGCATCCTTAGTTCTTTTAGAACAGACTCGACCCAAGTATCCTCAGCAGCTACATTTTCATGACCTCTATACTCGGATTCAACACTCGAACGACAGAAAACTTTCTGTTTTCCAGAAGATTGTGATATGAGGTTTGGACCAAGAAAAGTACACAAACCACTGATGCTTCTTCGGTCACCAAGGCTGCTCGCCCAATCTGCATCATTGTAGCACACTAATTCCAAATCTGAAGAAGCATGGAGTGGAAGGCCAAAATCAGCAGTATTCTTTAGATATATTAATACACGCTTGGTGGCCTGCCAATGCACAGTTGTTGGAGCATGCACAAACTGTAGGAAAACTAAGTACATAGCTGAATTTTAAAATTTTTTATTAAACTTTCATAAAATCGAGTTAGACATGCTACAATTCATATATTATACATAGATTTTTGCACCTTTTACATATCGGTAGCCGCACTTTTGGTTGAATTAATTCGGCAAAATTGCTATGTAAGAATTGTATTTGGAAGAGTCTCAATTAATTAGTGTTATTTTCTATTCTCTTTTCCACGATCAAAATGTAAGTGTGCACATGTTGTTTGCATCTTCTCTTAGTAACGAACCTCCTTCAACCACATAAGAAAACCAAGAGTTTTTATTCAAGATGTTAAACAAATCCTATGATAGTTTTATGTTTCTCTTTCTAGAATATTCTCTCTACATTTCTCAAATGATCTAATTAACAATAGGAATAAGTCTCCTATTAATAGTAGTTGGTAGGACATCAATTCTACTCAAAAAAAATTTCCAACTTTGCAACTAGGCCAAAAATCCTTGTCAAAATGCGTTAAAGTGGGTAACTCTTGTTACACTCACCAGCCGACTGGTCCATACAACTAGTCAACCAATTTCTCTTCTTCTAATCGGTCGGACCTTCCCACCAACTGACCGGTTCTACGTAGAATGGAATTTTCTCTATTTTATTTAACACATGAACTTTTATAGAGCTTCAATTTTAATTCAAATAATCTAATGTAGAAACCTGATTAAAACAGTTATATACCACTAGTCCCATATCAAATTAAATCGATACAAATAACTCAATACGTTTATTTTAATTAATTTTATAAAATTAATTTAACCAATGAACTAACATGAATTATCACAATCCAATCAACCGAATTTGAAACAATCGTATAACTGACAAAAGTTACCAATGTAGAGGAAAAAACACGCTATTGCAGGAAAGACTTTGAGCTAGCAAAGGGAATACGATAGATATATATAGATTAAGCTCTTATAATGATAAAATGACACTTCCCCGACACGTTCATTTTACAATTATTAACTCTAGACCTATTTCACTAAATGGTTAAAGTTGCGCTCTTGAACTTTATGCAAGATTACGAATTTCCAATAAGTTTTTCGCCCATGTCATATCATGATATGCAACATCCTCATAGGATATACATAATTGACTTAAAGACAAATCTTGTTTTACCTTCTCGATCATGCTTATTTTATGCTCTATTATCTCGCTATTAGATTACTTACTATTTATAACCAATATAAATAGTAAACTATTTGTTCACACAAAGGTATCCAAATGGCTTAGCGCTCTAGATTCTAATTCCAAGATAATGCCTACAAGAGGATATTATTAACTTTACTAAAGTGCTATGGATTCTATATTTGTGAACGGCAAGTCTATGTCATTCAAGAGTCATGTCTTTAATATATCGCTGTGCATACCTTCACTTAATTCAGGATGTCACACTTTGGCACATCAAAAAGCACAAGTAAAAAATATGGACTAATCCCTTTTAGGATTGAGATGTAACAGACATAATTTTCTAAAGTGAATCCATTTATTCAAATAAAATTATTAACTAAATCTATTCATTTTAGTCTCGACAAAATGTATCGTTACTAATAACATATATCAATATCTATACTTGGGGAGTTCCAACTCAAGTAATTAAGACAAGTCATCTCTCATCAGAGATGCAAACAACATAACAATTTTAACATGGATAAATGCTCAATTTTTATTCCCTCGAGATCATCACCTCAAAATTCATGTCTTTCACATAATTTTTCCATCGTATACATAATCTTAAAAGTTTTAGAATGACAGTCTCAGACTTTAGTTCGCTTATCATTTGTTCATCACAAATGAATATAAAGAGGACAAAGCTAGTATATGACATAAATAATAAATTTTTTATTGATCAATTTCTTAAAAACACTAACATTATTTAGTCCTTAGGGCATTAAATCTCACACAAACTGACACAACTTATTAACTCAGAAAGCTATATCAGGGCGTGTAAGAGTGCAGTAATGTAAGGCATCGACTATACTCCCGTAGGGTGTGGCATCGGCAAGAGGATCTCCATCGTACAAAGATAAAGCAGGATCAGTTGCCATAGGTATATCAAAAGACGTACAATCCCACATCTTAGCTCTCTTTAGGAGGTCATGAATGTACTTTTGTTGGCAAAAGATTGAGAGAAGTACATTCATGCATTAGGATAGAGGTCCTACGTCCTTCCGAGAAAAATGCTAATTGAGGTTGTCAATAAGGTCGTGAAATAGCTGGAAATTGTTTCTTGTAACGATGATCATCAACATGAATTAAGAGAACAATTATTGATGTGCCTGAAGTCCAAGTAAACATAAAGGTGTTAGATTTTGAGCCACGAAATCCCCACTGTGTCAAGTAGCAAATGAGCTTTGTAAACCATGCCTTGGGAGATTGTTTGAGCCTATAGAGAGCCCTAGTGAGCTTGCAAACTTTACAAGGATTAAGCGAGTCATGAAAACCGGAAGGTTGGTCCATGTACACCTTCTCATCTAAATCACCATTCAAGAATGCATTGTGGACACAAGCTATGGTAGAGACCACTCCCTAGATAAAGCAAAACTCGAATCAATTCTGAAGGTAGTAGGCTTCACCATGGGGCAAAAGTAATCTAGGCCCTGGGTTTGGTGTTTGCCTTTAGCAGCCAACTGGGCCTTATACCATTCAATGTTCCAATCGGGCTTGAGTTTCAGTTTGTAAACCCACTTACAACCAATTATCTTGGAATTTGGTGGTGGATCTACAAGTTTCCATGTATGATTTTTATGGAGGGCCTCTAACTCAGAGAGCATTGCTTGATGCCAATCTGGATGTTGTAAAGCCTCTTTGACAGTCGTCGGTTCTATAATGTTTGCTTCTGAAGTCAAGACTGTATTAAAGACTTTGGATTCAAAATGGCCTGCCTTATTCCTTGTCTCCATTGTGTGCACATTAGTGGCCTCCGTTTTCCTGTAAAGAGCAAGAGTAGGTTGCATGCTAGTAGGAAAAGAAGCATTAGCATTAACATCAGTAATATCTCTAGAAGCTGCCAAAGGTGAGTGAGAAGAACTTTGATGTGATGACAAGTCAGGAAGCATGGAGGGACAGGGTGATGAAGGTGATGGTGAAAAAGATGAACAAGTGGTGTTAATGGAAGGAGAGGTGTACATGACTAAGCAATGGAAGTGTTGGTGGAAGGACTGCAAGGTGGTGGAATGAGGGAAGAAGAATTTGTAGTAGAGAAGGAAATCTGTAGAAAAGTAGGTGTCTTTGGACAAGTGGATGGAGTGGAAGTTGGGGCTGAGAAGCATAAAGAAAAGACTTGTCATTGAAAATAACGTGCCTAGATATATAGACACGAGCAGTATCCTTTTGAAGGCACACATAGCCTTTGTGTTGTGAGCTATAGACTAAATATACACACTCAGAGGACCTGAACTGTAATTTGTGGTCGTTGTAGGGTCTCAAGAAGGGGTAGCAAGCACAATTGAAGACTCCCACGAAGAGGGGCTTTTGTTACCCAAAACTGGTGTGGGAAGCCTGTTTATGAGGAAAGAACTTGTTTGAAAGGCAAATGGCCAAAGGGAAAGGAGAGCATGCGAGTGAGCCAATAGAGCAAGTCCCATCTCCACTACATGACCCTTTTTTCTTTCAATTCTCCCATTTTGTGGAGGTGTATAGAGACATGCTAATGTATGATGAATCCCAAGGGTTTAAAGAAAGGTTGAAACAGTCCAATATTCTCATCCTTAATCACTTTCTAGTACTTTAATTTTCTTATGAAATTGAGTTTCGGCCATATTTTTGAACTTGAGAAAATTTGGTTAAGTCTCATCTTTAGTTTTAAACAAGCATAACCAAGAGAATCTGGAATCGTCGTCAATGAAAAGTAACAAACAACAAACATCAGTGATAGAGTTCACTAGAGAAGAACCCCAAAAATCCGAATCAACTAGGTCAAAAGGTCTCATTGCTCTAGAATTAGAGAGTACAAAAGGTAATCCATGACTCTTAGCCAACTATGATGAAGACAAAAGTCTAAATGAGAACTTAAATCATCTTTCCCATTACATTGATTCAAAACTGTAGAAACTATTACAGAACTTGCTGGCCTAGTTTACCATGCCATAAAGCTTTATCTTTTGGATGAGCAAGAGAAACGAGGGCCGGTGGTGAAAGGGCAAACGAAGGAAGTGCTGTTGAAGAAGCTGGGTCGTGGAGGGACGAACAAGTGAGCTGGACACCTTATAGAGCCCTTAATTAAGCAGACCCTGAAGCATGACTTTCTTTGAGCACAAATCATTCACAAAAAATACGTTGAATAAAATTCAACTACAACATTATTATCCGAGCAAAGTTTAGTTGACACTAATAAGGTTTTTCGTGATTTCAGGAATGTGTAGGACATATTTTAGATGAAGTAGAGTTGGATTAGCAACAATAGAGACATTACCAATGCTGGAAATGCTAATTGTCTTACTATTGCCTATCATAACTTGCACAATACCATAAAACGGAGTGGTTTTGCTCAAGCTCACAAAATTGGAGGGAAAATGATGTGAAGCTCCAGAAGCCATGAACCATGAAACTGTCTAGAACAGTACCTGCTGTAGGCGATTGAGCCATCATAGTAGCAAAGGGAGTTTGTTGTTGCTTCTAAGAAAAGTGCAACTAGAGATGAAGCTCCAGGAGTATGAGGTGAGGAATAAAAGCCATCTGTTGGGTCAAAGAAAGCTCAAATTTTTATCTGATACCAAAACAGAGAATGTGAAGTTGAAGAAGATTAGGGGAAGAAAAAGAAAGAAGAAGAAGAAGAAGAAGGAGAAAGAAGAACAGGAAAGTTGCATAGAATATTTAGGAAGCTCAAAATCATGAGCTGAGGCAATGAGCCTTTTCCATATACAATTGCAAACGATTTCTGTACAGTACTGATGTACAATCGTGCCAATGACTATGCACGTGTCTAAAAGGAAAAATATTTGTGTAAGGAATAAACTTGAACACTAAGTACTATTTACAATGTGTTTTGATAGAAAGTAATATTTAAGGGATGATTTATTTGACAGTCGGAGCAAGTTTCGCCGAGTAAAGGCATGAATATAGTTGGAACATATTGGAATAGATGACTATGTGTTTGTTATTTAGTAATAATTCCCATTGCTAAAATCAAAATACCAAAATAATTGTGATGATGGAACCCGTGAGTGATTAACTGTTGCAAAAAATCTGCAAGTGCGTAAAATCATAGACAAGTAATAAAGAGTGAGTAAAGTATCGTTCCTACGAGGATTGTGTTAATCTAGCTACGTATCAAAATTGGTTAACTCTAAAAATATTTGAATAATCAAATATAAAATAGAAAAATAACAAAACAAAAAAATATAAATGAAAACCTAAATAAATAAAAGACTAAGACATCTGATCTCACCTAAATTAATCCTATTCAAATTATCTAATTTAATCAACTGATGTTAACTCCTATGCCGATAACGAATTTCTCTTAGGTAGTCATTAATCTTTCTTAAGCATTAATAATTTATTTCAGTTAGCAAATTTCCTACATCTTTGTAGAAACTCTAAACTTACCAAGATTCATTAAGAACAAGAAATTCATAATATTACACAAGTCTCATAGATATCTCTATCATATAATGATCTCATGGCATTCAATCATGGTCTAATTTAATTATTGCTTTTCAGCCTCAAATTAAATCACAAATCATGCAAAAGGTATGCAAACTTTTACAAGCATTAAGATTAGATTAAACACTCAGCATAGATAATGAATAAACATCAAATTGAATTAAATTAAATAAAACTGAACATTCATAATCCGGCTACATCGTAGCCCTAGAAAAAGGAAAATTAGTTATTAATGAAACAAAAAGCAATCCTAAATAATATCTTAAGCATAATGAGTAAAAGAAAAGAACTTTGTTTGGATGTGAAGATGATTTCCGTCTCCGGGTTGCACCGTTCTTCTTCTTTATGGCAGTGAGCTCTCCCTTCTTTTTCGTAGTTTTTCTCTACTAAAAAATTCATCCACTAACCCTCTATAATGTTCTATATATAGGCTAAGGTTTAAAAGGTCAATTTTTGAACGAAATTACATTGAAATTTGAGTTGAAATCGCAACAGCGCTTAGGCTTCATAATAGCGCCTAGGTGCCAAGATTGTAGCGCCTAGGCGCTACATAGGCCCATGGAGAAATTCTCAAACTAGCCCTAGGTGCAAGGATTGTGGTGCCTAGGCGCCACAATGTTGCTCAGCCTCTTTATAGAATGGCGCCTAGGCTCCCAAGTTATGACATCTAGGCGCTTTGCTCTCGGGTTTTTGTATGGAACTTCATCTGTAAGAGTGCCTAGGTGTCCATAAGCTGGCGTCTAGGCTCCATTTTGTCCCTGTGTCCACTTGTGCTTATTATCTGTCCATTTTGGCCTGTACTTTGCTATCGTGTATCCTTTTTCCTCAAAACCTATAAGAGAACATATAACCTATCAAATTCTTATAAATTGCTTAAAACTAACAAAAATATTAAGTGAGAATCATCTAATTAATTAGCCTAAACTAACTTATCAAATACCCCTAAACTTAAGATTTTGCTAGTCTTCGAGCAAAAGACACAAAAGAAGAACAAAGAACAAGACAAAAAGAATGGGACTGACACTAACACGCGACATAGTTCGAGCATCAATTTAATTTTTCATCATACTTGGCCTCAAAGATTGCATAAAGTTTATGACTCAAAGGAAACTCTAACCATTGTGATCATGTAAAAAAAATCAATTTAAATCTCAAGTTTACCATATTCATAATTCCTTGAGTGTATGTGTATGATGCCTCTAGCATTTATGTACTTACGCTTGGATTAGTTTATGTCAACAAGCTTATTATGAAAGATCTTTAGATTAGTGAAATTTATGAACTCTATAGGCCTGTTTTTTCAAACCCACTCTCCACTAATGTAGACTATCGTAACATCAAAGATCATTATGACTTTATTCAGCTTGTAATGTGTGGCTAAGGTAAAAATGTGAGATAAAGAATATAATATAGCTCAAAATTCACCCATAAACACACAATTTGTCTCAGGATCTCATGAGAACATCATTTCTTCTTCCCCCAAACTTATGTTACACTCTCAGTACACCCCCAAACTTATGTTGCACTCTCTTTGTCATTTATATTTATTTTATGTATGTTTTTTTTTCTTTTTCTTTTTCTTTTTGTTTTTTCTTCTTTCTTTTTGTTTTTTTTTTCTTTTTTTCTTTTTTTTGCTTTTTTTTCTTTTTTTTTTTGTTTTTGCTTTTTTTCAAAACAATGAATAAACATGAATACATACTCCCTTGATAACAATACTTAAAACTCCACCCAAGAATGAATAATAGGAAAATATATTTCCTTGATAAGTTCTTCAAAACTCCACCCATCCTCCCGTCATACCAACTACCTTCAAATAATTTCCTAGACAAACTAGTCATACTTATGAGTGAGGGACTAAATAGGAAAAAATTATTCAAAGGCCAGGTTGATTATATGGGTAACAAAGAAAATGGATAATAAGGCTCAACAGGGTGACTAGTGATTAAATGATGTCAATGGTATGCTTGAAAGGCTCAAAACCTCTCAAACGGTCCAAAAATGGCCTAAATCATGTCCTTAATGTTGTGTAGCTTAGGATTTTGCCTCGAGTGATTATCAAATAGGTTCTAGCGTTCATTTGAGATCAAAAATATCACTTAATCAACGTAAAATTCCTCTAAGTGTATATTACTTAAGTGATCAAGGCGTGAGTGCTTGTAGTGCTTAAAGAATTATAGCATGGCAAACAAATCACAAAAAAAAAAATGAGGATAGACCAACAACAATTATTATCCCTTAAAAGCCATATTCAATTTCAACTGTAGTCTTATCATTGGCCTCCTATGATTCAAGTTAAACAGTGCCTAAACGACACAACTTTACTATCCTAATCACTATCAAATGCAAAGAAAAAAAAAACTTAAACTAAAACCTAATTAAATCATAATGACTAATTGACACAAACAAAACATAAAGCAACACACTACCCCCAAACTTGAACAATATGTTGTCTTCAATGTAAAAAGAAAACAAAAATGAGAAAGGAAAGAACACTCCCTAAGCTAAAGGTTACAGCAGCCTGTTCCTCCTTGTCCTTATTCTCTTCATTATTTTCATTGAAAGCAAAGACTATGGGAAAGTTGTCCAAGTTCATGTTTAGATGCATGGCCATGTAGTTCATCATCTATGCCAGGTTGCAGATATGGTTTCAGTTTTTGAATTTTTTTTAAGCAAGCTGAGCGCCTTGATGTCCCCCAAAAACCTAGAATCACCATAAACAGAACTTACATCATGATTAAGTTGCAAAATAGACTAAAACTAAAGGAAACAACTAACAAACTAAATAATATGATGAAAATTGAAATTGAAAAGGATATAGAGCTTGGGTTGCCTCCCAAGAAGCGCTTGTTTTATAGTTATTAGCCTGAGACTCAGAGAAGCGCTCGTCAAAGAGCAGCTTTCGCCCATAGTAAGTGTCAAACAATACCACATATGGGTTTTAGTTATAGATGCCCTCAAGCTTGGTGAGATTTAGAAGTGATTCGTACGTTGCACCAACAACACATGTCTTTAAATGATATGCTTTTGATGGGAACTTCATTATTGGCTCGAGCTTGAACATAGTGAGATATGATGATGGTGATGAACATGGCTAACACGAATCAGTTAGTGTTCTATACGTCGGAACCATTGATGAGCTCAAATCAATAGTCTTATGCGCTTCTATATCTTCCAATGACCCTCGTGGCTTCTCCTTATATAGAAATTCCTCTAATAACCTTTCTATTTGCTCTTTCCTTTCCTTTTGGCTATCCATTAGCATGCTTGTGATTTGGTCTTCATAAAATTCATAGTTTTGGATAGACTCCTCTTGATTCAGCAAGTGTAAATCGTTGTTGATCGAGCAAGAGCCAAACTTAGCAAATGGTTGAGCTAACACAACTTTAAAGGGTTCTTGTACTTCATCTTGAGGTTCTATTTCCTCTAGAGGCTCAAATTCCTGAGTTTTCACACAACCGTCATCAAACAAAACCACATCCTATATCATTTTATGGTCACCACAAGGATTTGATGTTGTAATTTCTTCCTCTAGATGACTCTCTAAAATTGTGCTCTTTAAACAGATTTGTTCATCAAGATATCACCTAGAGTTGGAGATTTAATGACTTCCCTTAAGATTGGCCTTTAGACGATCTAAAGCAACTTCCAAAGGTTTCTTCTCTTCTTAATATTGTCTACAGGATTGTTCCATCATATTGGGGTGGATATTCCATGAAAGATTTTGGTGCCTCTCCTAGTAGGAATTATGCATTGAAGAATTCAAATGCCAATGATAATTAAAGGCTACCATATCCTCTAATAAGTGGTAAGCTTCATCAACGGTTCTTGCAAAAGAAAGAAAGACCATAAAAAACTGCTCCTTTTTCCACCCAATCTCTAGCTTCAAAATGCAATCCTTCAATAAATATTTGGAGAAGAGCCCACTTTGGCAGGTTGTGATGTGGGTAGCACTCAAGCATTTCTTTAAATCACTCCCAAGCCATAAAAAAAGGTTCCATATGTTGTTGGGCAAAACTTGCAAGGATATTCTGATGAAGCATCATGAAGTTCCTTAGAAAACAAATGACTTAAAGAAAAAAAAGAGAACAAATTAAAACAAAATAAAACAAATAAAAAAATGTTCAAAGTAATCTTAGAGCTCATTGGTATCGATATTAACTAAATTAAACAACAATCCTCGGCAATGGCATCAAAAACTTGTTGTGAAAAATCTACAAGTGCACAGAATCGTAGACAAGTAATAAAGAGTGAGCAAAGTATCATTCCCACAAGGATTGCGTTAATCTAGCTAAGTACCAAAATTGGCTAACTCTAAAATTATTTGAACAATCAAATATAAAATAGAAAAATAACAAAACAAAAAAATATAAACGAAAACCTAAATAAATAAAAGACTAGGGCATCCGATTTCACCTAAATTAATTCTAATCAAATTATCTAATTTAATCAGCTGATGTTTACTCATAAGCCGATAACGAATTTCTCTTAGGTAGTCATTAATTTTTCTCAAGCATTAATAATTTATCCCAGTTAACAAATTTTCTATATCTCTGTGGAAACTCTAAACTTACCAAGATTCATTAAAAACAAGAAATTCATAGTGTTACACAAGTCTCATAAATATCTCTATCATATGATGATCTCATGGCATTCAATCATAGTCTAATTCAATTATCGCTTCTCAGCCTCAAATTAAATCACAAATCATGCAAAAGGTGTGCAAACTTTTGCAAGTATTAAGATTAGATTAAACACTCAGCATAGATAATGAATAAACATCAAATTAAATTAAATTAAATAAAACTAAACATTCATAATCCGGCTACATCGTAGCCCTAAAAAAAGGAAAATTAGTTGTTAATGAAACTAAAAACAATCCTAAATAATATCTTAAACATGATGAGTGAGAAAAGAACTTTGTTTGGATACGAAGATGATTTCTATCTCCAGGTTGCACCGTTCTTCTTCTTTATGGCAGTGAGTTCTCCTTTCTTTTCTGTAGTTTTTCTCTATTAAAAAATTTGTCCTCTAACCCTCTATAATATTCTATTTATAGGCTAGGGTTTAAAAGGGCAATTTTGGAATGAAATTTCATTGAAATTTGAGTTGGAATCGCAACGATGCCTAGGCTCGATTTTTTGGCTCCTAGGCTCTAGGATTGTAGCGCTTAGGCACTATACAGGCCCATGGGGAAATTCTCGAATTGGCGCTTAGGCACCGCAGTGTTGCTCAGCCTCTTCATAGAATGGCACCTAGGCGCCTAAGCTATGGTGCCTAGGTGCTTTGTTCTCGGGTTTTTGTATGAAACTTCATCTATAAGAGCGCCTAGGCGCCCATAAGTTGGCATCTAGGCTCCATTTTGTCCCCGTGTCCACTTGTGCTTATTTTCTGTCTATTTTGCCTCATACTTTGCTATCGTGTATCCTTTTTTCCTCAAAACCTATAAGAGAACATATAATCTATCAAATTCTTATAAATTGCTTAAAACTAACAAAAATATTAAGTGAGAATCATCTAATTAATTAGCCTAAAACTAACTTATCATTAATCACAATATTTATAAATTATATCATTTTGACTTCTAAACTCTCTCAAGTTGACTTTTTGAGTTTACCATGTTTTTATATGGGCTAATGAGGTGGTTGGTAAGTTTTTTATGTCGTTTATGAACTAGTAGAAATAGAGGAAAAAGCGATGAATCGATCACCATAGTCAAACCATATGACCTTAGTTTTTAAACCTTTGCCTTATCCAGAGGCGTAAAATATTTATGATATTTAAGGACTTTTTTAAACATCAACTAATATGTTATGTTGATGTCATCAAATTCAAATGTACTTTTTAATGTGTTTGTTGGAGTTACATTATGATATTAGACGATAAACCATCACCTTATGTTGTCTTTTAAATGTGTTGAACAAAAACTTGTTTTTCTTGTTTTTTCACGGGTGATCTATATTTTGTGAGAATTATGTCTTGGAATTATTGGATTTTTGTCAGTACGTTATATTACAAATTTAATAATGGCTCGATAATTCACACACAATCCATTTTCACTACTTGTTATTGTGGCATCCGGCTCAAGCGTACTCCCTCAAGCCTCCATAGGACCCATCTTGCGGGGCTTCTAGACTTATGGCTCTTATTGGTAGACCGTTCCTATATTGCCCACTCATCCGTACTGTCCCCTCTAGGGCCCTCTAGCCCTTTAGGGTTTTTCTTTCGCATCCCTTGGGTTCGAACCTTAAACCTTTCTTAAGAGGTTCTTATTTCCTTCTTGAGTACCAATTGAAAATTATCGAGCCATGGGTTCCAACAAGTAATGAAAACTATGCAAATCTATTTTGAAAATACTTATTTTTATTTTTAACTTTCACTTTAAGGCCTTCTATACGATGCTAGTCTTGTGTTATTAGAACCCTTTCTTCATACTTGTTGGCCTTCTTTATTAGAACTCTTTTCTTAAAAAAAAGGACTTGGCCCTAATAATATTAACTTTTTTTTTTTTTTTTGCTTCATAACAAGCAAAAGAGTTCACACCATACATAAAATACTTTTTCATAACATGTCAAAGCTTGTAGTATCATAATTATACTATAAATTGAAAGCATGTTTTAAAAACATATCATTGTCGAGTGATGCAGTGGAAGATAAACTTACATCAAGTTGCTTAATAAGAATTGGTTGTTATCTCTTATTCCTGCCACTCTTTCTTTTTTTTTCTTTTTTTCCTTTTTTTTTTCATTTCTTTCATGTTTCTTCACCTTAAAATAGTCCACAATGAGCCCTAAATATAGGCATCTAATAAGCACGATGATGCATATGTTAAATCCTAGCTCGACATGTGTGCAATCCACATGGCTTCCTTCTCCACCAAGCTATGATGCATGTATGTCAAGTGTCATCTTGCAGCCTCACCAGTTATCTATGTCCATGTTTGCCACATGCTACCTAGGACACAAATCCTTCTTTGATGCTTTGCACATGGCGCCATGTGTTACAATGTATGTGTACCACTAGTCTATCATGTGTGTAAACCACCTAGTGTATTTGTGCCATGCTAATATTAATCATTAACCTCATGGCAACACCTACTGCTTACTTGAGTGATGAGTCATAACCTCGCTCAACATTCGGCACCTATTTTCTCTGATTGCCACTATAATGCCCCCTTACGAATGTGATAGGAATCATTAACTTTTATCATTATCTCTTGATTATTTAACAGAAAAACCCAAATATGTAAGTGTTATCTAATTATTCACCTAAGAATTTTGATCTAAATTTTTCTTTTTATTTAACTAATTAAGTGCATCCCCATACAAACATGTGAAATAAAACTTTACTTTTAAATCATTAGTTTATTTCTAAATATAGATGACCTGGTGTGTTAAACGCACTCCAAAATAACCCCAAGTATAAGGTTGCTTTAAGTAATAATTACTCGCTGAATCCAAGATCGATCCCACAGGGAAGAATTTTATTCAGTTCTAGTATTTTAAACTAAAAAATATGAGAGTTAATATTCATAATTTACAAAATATATTTACAACATTCACATATTTTTACAGCATTTTTCATTTTTAGATTTTGATAATTTGGAACTTTAATAACAAGAAATGCAGATAAAATTAAAATGGAATTTTAATAACAAGTGCAATTAATTTAAAATGACTTAAACCAAATAACAACAATAATAACGACAAAGTAAAAGGGATAAAATAGTAATTATAACAGGGCCAAGGTTCAAAAGTTCTGATTTGGCATTTAACTTAAATATCTTTTAGTTTTTTTAATTATTTTTTAATTGGTTTAAGAATATATTATGCCATCCTATGTTGACAATAAATCAAGCGTCAACAAGCATTTAATGTGCCATTTCATATCTATAATGTAGCAAAAACTCAACTTAATAAACGGATAGCATTTCAACATAACTTTACCAGAATAACAACTAAAATAATAAGTTAAGCATTTACCGAGACATTCTCTATATACGACTAATCGAGGTCGTCCTAAGCATTTTCCATGCCAATCTATGTCATCGATAAACCAAAACCAGAATTTTAGCAGAGTTCTAGCTAATAAATATTAAAATTCTAAGTTTTCTATGAAATAATTTGGCCTTATAACTGGTTAGAAAACTAAGAAAAACTAAAAAAATTTAAGGTAATTTTGCTAAAATTTCTTCCTTTCACCTTAGCTAAGAAGAATATCAGAATGAGATAATTAATAAAATACTATAGATATTATTGGACATCATTTTTACAACATAAACTAAGAAATATTTTACAAAATCTTAGACTACAAAACTGGACATTAAAAAATCTAAAATAAAAACTAACTATTTGAGTAGTATTGTTATATTGTATTGAGGGGTGTGAGAACCAGGCCGTAAAGTTTGGTATTTATAGTGCTTAAAATTTAACTATTTACTAATTTTAAATATTTTACTATTGAAATATTGACAAACTTGGATCAATTTGATCCGTTTTCTCTCTCTCTTTTTTCCACGATATTGGGCCTTTAGAATCTCGTGGTGATTCTCTACATTGCGGAAACTAGAGGCAAACAAACAGAGCGATCTTGAGCGTTACTTTAATGATCGAATGGTTAAAATTCAAGAGAGATTGTGGCATAAGATGGGCCAGCTTGGTCCAGGTACGAAAACTGTTGATCAGTGTAAGAATGATAATCGCGCGGCAAGGAACCCAAGCGCACGTGGGACGCGAACACTGGATTGGACAAGCTCACTGATTTGTGCCTACGAGCAGGGCTCACTAACATGCGTCAACATTGATGCAGTGATAATGGCACGATAGAGGGATGGCTTAAATTGAATTGGCGGCGCATTCGACAGCTTCAATGTTGCCACATGTCCAACTGATTTCAAATTTGAATTTTTCAATTCCCTTTGATGCATTTGATATTCGATTTTGCCTGTTTTGATACCGTTTTGCTTTGTTTTTCTACCATATTTCAAATTTAGAAATAGAAAATTAAACAAAATTAATTATTTTACAAACATAATATTTACAAAAATATTAAAAATATTTATTTTACATTAAAAAACATAAAATTAATTACAAACTTCTAAAATTTTTAGTCTCTTTCGGTTTGATATAGATATGATTTTTAAGACTTGAAAATATTTTTAGAAATTACTAAAAATATTATAAAACATATTTACAAACTTAAAACATATTATCAAACATATTAAGATTCAAAATAAAAATAGCATACATTATTTTTATGGTATCGATTATTTACAGACTAAACACAAATTTTACATGCCAAAACGACTCTAAAAATTGCTAAGAAATATTGTTAAACATAAAAACACACTAAAAATACATTTTTAAACATATTTTCACACTAAGACATTAAAACACTATTTATCACTAAATTGCTATAATTAAGAAGTTTAATGAGAAATATTAATACAAAATGATTGATTTTAACTTTAAGAAATGTGTATTTTCTAAGTTTCATCAATATGCTACTAGGATTTTACATAATCACAACTTTCAAATAGATTCAATACTTACTTACCTTGAATGGTTTTCCTCCTTGGTTAGCTCGATGAAATACCTGGCTAACCAACTACATATAGAAATTGTTAGTCTTAATATAATAGGTATGTAACCTGTAATCAAATTACAACACATAAATTATTACAAACCAAAGTTTGACAATCCAACAATATAACATTGAGTTCATGAGCATGGTAAAAACGTAACAGTTAAATAAGTCTCGTAATGTGCGGAATAAATTAACATAGCATTGTTATTATATTTCATAACGTGACTATGTATTCCAACACCACATTTCTTGTACACACATCTGTTTGTCCATCCTTTATCTATAGCTATGGTCTTACCTTCATCTACATTATGATATAACTTAAGTAAACATTAAGCTTAGCAAGTACATATGAGATCTCACAAAATGTTATAAAAATTTAATCATAAACATGAGTCGTTGTGTCTTTATCATAATCAGTATAGTACATAAAGCAAATTTTAGAAGAACATATTTTTTTTATTTTTCCTTTTCATTTGTTCTTTAGCACCTAGCATTGCACCATTAACATTAACATCATTAGGGTGCACCGTCAAGAGAGGAAAGGGATAGCTAATCCCAATCAAATATTGCAAGTCCACCTCAGGAGACTACCATCATCATTGGGTGTCAACACCATATTATGTGATACATACATACATACATACATACATACATACATATATATATATGAGAAAAAGTCTTATGTATCATAAAACAAACACTAAAAACATCCATAAAAAGACATTCTTTAAAACTATCGTAAAAGGGATCATTTGAAAAAGAAATGCATAAATATTATTAACATAATAACACATAACATTTCTCAAAACTTTTTATAATCCTTTATCATGTTGCAGGTGAGAATGTACTTACTTGACTTATAACAAATTGCTTAACCTCTTGCAAATGGATGATCCTCTCCACTTCTAATGACTTAAGTGCCTCAAAAACCTTTAATATTATAACATGGTGATAAAGAAAACACTTTTAACGTAAAAACATACTCAAAACATCGCATACATCATCATAGCAACAAGCAATACCATGCATAATCACTAAGAAAAACTTATATAAATACACCATATTCTAGACAAATTCACAAATTTAGCCTGGCAGACAGTACTCAACGATTTTTCTAAAGTAATATGAAATTCTAATGACTCTAAAATTTTGATACAATATTCCTAACATCCATAGTCACCAGATTAAATTTCATAATTTTTTTGTTACTGTAAGTTTTATTTTCATATTTTCTAAAACACTTCATCGTTTGTGGATAAACATCAAAAGCAGTCAGCAGTCCATGAATTTTCAAAAATCACACAAAATTCAAACAAGTCTGAATTTTTTCGCAAAGTATTTTAAACATCTATAAATATCATTATATTTAATTTCATCATATTTGGATTATTGTCATAAATTATTTCATATTTTTAAATTCATAACACTGTTGCTGGAAAAAATATTACAGGCGGTCACTAATCAATAAATTTTGTATATTCATACAAAATTCCAATAACTCTGAAATTTTAATACAAGGTTTTTAACATCTATACTTACTATTAGATTTATTTTTATCATTGTTGGATTGCTGAAAATATCTTGTCTATAATTTGGAATCACAAAACAAAACAATCATTGAAAATATCCCACGAGAAGCCTGTAATAAAAGAATTTTCTAAAATTACACAAAATTCTAATTGATCTAAAATTTTAGCATAATATTCCTAACATCCATATATAGCATTATATTTATTTTCATCATATTTGGATCACTCTAAATATTTTTCTAATATTCTAAAATTTACAAAAATGTTGCTAGAAAATAGGTGAGAAAACTGAGCAATATATATTCCTTGATTTTTATCAAAATTTCTAATGTTCATATGGACCCAAAATTTTACAGTCAACAACTAACACATAAATGAGAATTCATGAATTTTTACATCATTAAATACATCTTGAAATATCCTCAAACAATTTAGTAAATTTGAAGATAGTTTAGGAATAATGATAAACAACATTTAGCATTAATTCTCAAATAAATCAAAATAGTGTATTTGAATCTAAAATTGTTATGAGAGATGTATAATATATAGATATATAAATATATATGAACAATGTCCAAAAAGCATTTTCATAAAATCTTATTTATATCTTTCCTAGAAAATCCTATAGTGTAGATTTTCAACCTAAAAACGAGTTTAAGAGTTATAATCACAAAAAAGTTTGTTTCTTAAACAAAGCTGAACATTAAACCATACAACATCATACATACATATGCTATAATATCATTGTAAAAATTTTGTACGAAAATAGATAGAAAAACCAATCTTGTGATGTGGTTGAAACTTCTTTTCAACTTCAAAAATGATTCCAGCAATCACACCTTAAACTTGTTGATTTAGCTTTTAGTTTGGAGGATGGGCTTGTTTTTGCATGAAAAATGGATTGGGAAGGACTTAATGAGGGTTTGGGAGTGACATGTGAGTGATGAGGATAGAGCTTAAAGGTTAAATCCTTATTGCCATGTATGTATACATGTGTGTTATTCGATCATGTGTCTCGGGCATGAGAAAACAAGAGAAGAAATGAGAGGATGTAAGATGTGCTGTGTTGATGACGATAGCCTGGTTAATCATTATGAGACTAGTGTTTATGGCTCAAAGAGTGAAACACAAGAGAGAGGATGATATGGTGTTCCAACAAGCTTTGTGGCGAAGAAACGAAGGAGAACGTAGGATAGGAGGAAAGATAACACAGGAAAGGAGGAAAGGTGCGCTTGTGGACAATGGGTTATGGTCTTGCATGTCTCTTTACTGAAAAAGGGAATGAGGACGAAAATAGATGTGGTGGAGAGGGCGTATGCGTGCATTGGAGTTGTCAAAAGTGGAAGAATAAGAGTACGGCACCCACATTGGTTTCCAAAAAAAATATTCTCCAATGTCATAAATAATAGTATAGATAAGTTTAAAGGAGATATTCAATGATTTTGGGCATCGAAGATTGAAGAAAAATGATTAAAATACAATTTGGAATCAAAAGACAAATTTTCTGCAACTAAGAATTGTGAAGATAAAGAAGGTGCAAACGACTTGTCATTTGCTCTCTTTCTCTCTCTTTAATTATCCTAAACTCCTAAATAATGGGTGGATGAGTTTATGATGAGTTTTAGAGTGATTTCAATATGAAATAATAAAGGAAAATGCCTTAAAATGAAAATTTGAATTAATGAATTATGATATGCAAACTTAGGGTTGTGCTGGAGAGAATGACTTCCCAACTTACATGTAGTTTTTAGGTTCAAATCCAAAACTACATGTAGTTTTTTTTTTTTTTTTTTTTTTTTTTTTGCAAAATTTGAAAGTTCTTAAAATAAATACACACCCTTTATAAAATTTAAAATATTACATCCGAATAAATAAAAATCCATGTAAATCACCAAAATGGACAATTTAAGGACAAATTGCAATAATCATACATTTAGGCATTTTATGTCGTTGGAACTTCTTTGGACCATCTATGTAAGAAAAATCATTAGTTCATAATATGCTTCATAATCATAAATATCATATTAAGTATCATATATAATATGGTTCTAACTTATAACTCTTATTCATATTGTCGCATAAAATCGTCAAACTTTGCATATCATCTGTTAAAGATAATGGTGGGTGTTACAATCCCCCTATTCCTTGTAAAAGTTCCATCCCTGAAACTTAGAATAATTGAGGGTACTTGATTCTCATTTCATTTTCTCATTCTTATGTAGCCTCTTCTACTTTATGGTTATGTCAAAGGACCTTAACTAATGCGATCTCTTTATTCCTCAGGGTCTTAGTTCTTCAGTCTAAAATCTCGAATGGTTTCTCCTCATAGCTAAGATCTTCTCGTATCTTGATGGATTGAGATTTAATTACATACATGAGATCTAGGACGTACTTCTTGAGCATAGAAACATGGAAGACCTTGTAGATAGAAGCAATGTCTAGCGGTACATTCAGTTCATAAGCTATATGCTATTTAAGACTCAGGATTATTTTTAGAAATGACTAGAAACATAATAGAACATATTTGCAGACTCAAAACTTATTTGCAAACATTTTAAAACTTGAAATAAAATCACATAATATTATTTATGCGGTTTTTATTATCTTCAAACTAATTAATTGTAAAACACATAGAGATTATTCTAAAAATTACCAAAAATATTATTAAACATAAAAATACACTAAAAATATATTTTTAAACACATTTTCACACTAAGATATAAAAATACTATTTATCACAAAAATGCTATTAATTAGAGGATTTAATGAGAAATAAAAACATAAATAAATGATTTTAGCCTTAGAAAATGTACACTTTTATAGTCTCATCAACATACTTCGAGAATATACGATGAAGCTCAACCTAGCCAAGTGCGCATTTAGAGTAAAGTCCAGTAAATTCCTTGGATTTATGGTCAACCACTATGGAATTGAAGTCAATCCAGTGAAAGCCCAAGCTATAGTAGATATGCATTCTCCCTACACCGTCAAAAAAGTTTAGAAGCTGACCGGTATAGTAGCAGCCCTATCCAAGTTCGTCTGTTGGTCTACTAATAAGCGCCAACTTTTTTTCCAGGCACTTAAGGGGAGGTTTGAATGGGGTAGAGAGTACAAAGAAGCACTCCAAAATCTCAAAAAAAAAAAAAAAAAAAACTTAGCCACACCCCCGTTCCTATCAAAACCTCTACCAGGAGAGATGCTTTAGGCCTACCTGGCTGTTTCTAAGAAAGCGGTCAGCTCGGTCCTCATCTAAGAAGAAGAAAAAGTCTAGAAGCTAGTCTACTAAACTAGCAAGGCCTTTCAAGGAGCGAGGAAAAGTACCCTCCATTGAAAAAATTGACTCTTGCCCTCGTCACCTCTGCTTAGAAACTTCAACTGGCACACTATTCATGTCCTGACCAAGTATCCCTTGTGTCAAATCCTACAAAATCTAGAGATGTCTAGTCGAATGGCCAAATAGTCTATTAAGCTTAGGTAATACGATATAATTTTATGCCCTAGATGGCCATAAAAGCACAAGCTTTGGACAACTTCATTATAGAATTTATGGACGCTAAACAAATCACCCCCTTGGCCGAGAAGGCACCCATTAAAGACCTCAACTCTACTAGTAGTAGTGCTTTCAAACCTGAGCTCGAACGAAAGCTATTCATGGACTTATCATCAAGCATGAATGGCTCGGGCACCAATCTCATCCTCACCAGTCAAGATGGCTACAAGGCAAATTATGACTCTACTTCAACTTCAAGGCCTCTAACAACGAGGAAGAATATGAACCCTTAATAGTAGGGCTTAGAATCACATGAGACCTTGGGCTAGACTGCATTTGCATCCACATCTATTCAATGCTTGTTGTCTAGCAAGTCACTAGCGGGTTCTAGGCCCAAACTGAGTTCATGGCCACGTACCTGAAGGAAGTCAAAGCCTTGCTAGGACAATTTAAGGCCTATTCTTTTGTTCAGATCCCAAGGTCAAAGAGCGTTGAAGCTGACACACTCGCTTAACAAACCTCAAGCCTTGAAGATAGCGACATGGTATCAGTCCCAATTGAGAGGCTGGCCGAGCCGAGCATCATCAAAGAAGTGGTAAATGTTGCCGATGAGCAAACAGGAACATGATTAGGCCCAATCATCTAATACCTGACCATAGCAGAGCTGCTCAGTGACCGAGAGGAAATCTAATGCATATGCACTAGCTTGGCCCTTTTAGACATGATGCTTTAAGGAGTAGAATATTGTAATATATTTTTGGAGATATTTTATTAATAAAGAGTTTATTTATTGTTCATATACCAAATGATATCCTCTTTCTGTTCATATCTATTGAATGCATGATAAGCAAACAAAAGTCTGAGACTGTCGGTCTAAGCCTTTAAAAATCATGCATATGATGGACTGATTATGTGGAAGACATGAATCTTAAACGTGATGGTCCAAATCATAAGATCTGCAATCGAGGGTATAAAGTTTGGCTCTTTATTCATGCTAAAATTATCATGTTGTCTACATCTCTAATAGGAGATGGCTTGTATTAGTCATTGGAGTGGGACTCCATGAGTAGGAACATTGTGCATTGTCATAGGTAACGATGCATCAGATCTGGACATAAAGTTGAATTGATTTAGATTAATAATTCTGTTTGTGCAAATCAATTCACTTTAGACAATCATATGTGTTGTATTTTAATCCTAAAATGACTAGTGTGCCCATACTTTTGACTTATGTCTTTTGATGTACCAAGGGTGATATATTGACTTTATGATGGTATGCATACCGATACGTTGGAGACTTGACTCTTGATTGCATAGAGCTATTATTCATAGATATGAAATTAATAGCTTTTTTTGTAAAGTTAATGATATTCCCTTATATACATTATCTTGTAATTGGAAGACTGTAGCCCTAAACCATTTGGATGCATAGGTGTAAGCAAATGGTATATTGTCTTTCGATAATAAGTTTTCTAATGGTAAGATAGCGGAACATGAGATAAAAATAATCAAGAAGGAAAAATAGAATTTATCCTTAAGCCGATTATGAATATCTTACAGGGATATGGCCCATTATAATATGTCTTGGATATTTAGCTTATAAAATATGTATTTGGGATATTGTATTTTGTAATTATAAGAGCTTCAACTATATAGGTCCATCAGGTCCTCTTTGCTAGCTTATAATAAATCCTATAATGATATGGCGTACTTTTCCTACAAATTAGTGACTTATGTTAAATTATTAGATTGGCTAAAATTCGATAGGATCAAATGATGCATGTCTGCTTATCTGTTGAATTAATTTTTTAAATTAATTCAAGGTAAACATGTTGAATTATTGGGATAATATTTTATTTTCTATGAGATTATTCAGATATGATTGTTTTGATCAGATAACTTCTCTATTGGATTATTTAAATTAAAACTGAGACTCTATTTGAAAAATCTTGGGTGAAAAATAAAAGATTCTAAGGGATCATATTATCACAAGCTCAGCATACCGATCTACTAGTTCGGCCTACCGATGGAGTTACTTCGACAGGCCCATGGATAAGTTTAGGCTATCGATCTAACGATAATCTGAATACATGTTTTAGCTACAATTTTCATCAAAAGTTGATCCAATTTCAAATTTTGAGGCCTTATCTAACAATGTTTAACCCCAAGTCCAACCTATATAAATAGGGAGTGAGTTTTCTCAGTTATTTAGATCAGTTGAAAAGTATAGAATGAGCACTTTATTGTGAGAAACTCTAAAAATCTTTGAGAACTATTATCCACAATCAAGAACCTTAGCTTTAAGTCTTTTCAATTAGCTGGAAGGAGTCACTGGAGGAAGAGCTATAGGACATTTGACCACTCATACTCTAATCATGGATAGATAATAGAAAAGAAGACACTTTGGTTAAGGCTCTTCTAAAACATTCTTCTCTTTACTGATTGCTAGTACTCTTCAGTATACAAAAGGTTAGTAAGATTTGTGATTAATTTATGTATATAAATGTCAAACTTGTGTTTTAAAAAATACTTTGATTTAAAAATTTTTAAAATTTTACTTCATACTCATTTTCCAACAATTAGTATTAGAGCTAGGTTTTTACGTAAATTTATGAGTTTTTAATCATGTTATATAAATAGATTATGTGATCATGTTCCTGCCTATGCTTGAATTAATTTTTTAGAGAGTTGACACTCTAGGGTTTCTATATATTTAAATGTTGTCATGAAATTATGTAGTAAATGTTTATTAATTAATTATGGTTGATTAAATTATTATTTAATTATTAATTAATTAATTAATTATTGCTGGTTATGGCTCCTTAGATGTTAGAATGTGTATCTAGGTTTTTCATGTAATTAGATGGCGGTCTATCATCATCATCTAGGAATTATTTTTTTAAATTTGTCAAAAAATTTGTAATTAAATAATTATTCGTAGTGAAGATGGCTCTAGAAGATGGATGATAATAGTTCCATAATTTTTCCTGAGTTTCAAAAATTTGTATGTTTTTGAAATTGAAAATAAGATTGAAAAACTGCTTAAAAACTATTTTTTGGAAAACAAGAATTTAGCACGGTCGGTAGGCCGAACCCTTAGGATCGACAAGCTGATGGTCGTAAACCAGCAAGCTAAACGTCAAGTTTAGTAGGCTGTGAGTAGAATTTTGTCAATTTTGGTGGTAGGTAAAACTTTCAAGTTTGACAGGCTGATGGGTCAAGACCAACATACTGATGACATAGATTGGCAAGTCGACAAAGAGCTGTAGATATTCAGAAAAAGCACGTTTTTTGATGTAGTTTTGATTTTATTTTTGAGACAATTCTGAAGAATATGAAATTTTATGATGATTGGAAAAACAAAGCATTTGATCCATGAGGGATTGAAGACTTGAAGATGGATGCCACATGAAGAAGGATATAACTTGAAGATACAAGGATAAAGAATCAATAATATGCTTTAATTGATCTTTTGTAATCTTTATTTTCTTTTCTCTAAGATGGAACCATGACATTACAGCTATTCATTATTATTTTGCTTATGGCTTTGCATATTGTTTTGCTTGTCTACATTATGATATGATTTGCCATGTATGTTGATAACATGCTATATAGAAAAGGAGTACCACTCATTAAAAATTGTTCATGCATGTTAACATAAAACCTTGGTTTTCAAAATATTGAGTGAGAGAAGGTTCTCGAAGAGAGCACCTACGGCATCTATCATTGGTCCATAGATAGCACATGGTAGTTTAAACCCTTAGGAAGGGATTTCATCATGTAACAGATTAGATCTTCAAAGGGATAATTTGTTTTAGCATGATTTATCATTGTACACCCCTAACTGGCGATTATAAGTCATGGATAAAATAATTAAAGCGATGGTTGTATACTCAAGATTAATTTTATTATTAACCTTCTCCAAGAACTCTGTTAATAAAATTAATGGCCAAAGAAAACAATTATTAATATATGTTGGATCAGATGGGTCCTACATAGCATATATTAATCGGAAGGGATCCGTGTTTCCTAATTGAATTTGGCAAGTCTCCCCTAAGCAGCTTGTTAATTTATGAGTTAGAAATTATCATTGTAAGGATGTTATTTTCAAGATTTTGACACATAAACACAATTGTATGCTTACTTAATTGTGTTATCTTACTAAATTGATATGGAATGTTTGCTTATATTTGGTAGATGCATCTTTATTGTTGATTAAAATGTCTAAAAATGCTTTATCTTCGATACTCGATAAAAACCAATTAATTGATGAGAATTATAATGATTGGAAGAGAACCTGAATATCGTCCTATCCTTTGAGAAATTGAAATTTGTGCTGACAATACTGTGTCTTCCTGAACCTATCGGGGAATCCACAAATGAGCAAATCAAAGCATATGATCACTAGAAAGATGCTAATGATTAGGCCCGCTGTTATATTATGGCTAGCATGAATAACATGCTGTAGGCTCGACATAAAGATTATGAGATTGCGAAACAGATCTTGGATAATCTTGAAGACATGTTTGGAGGCTAAGCCATAACAAAACAGCAAAGGGCACTTTGAAAACTTTTAAACTACAAACAAAAATCAAGTACTCTTGTGAAGGAGCATATGATGTTGGTCATGGGTTACCTTGTTAAGGCTCAAGCCCATGGAGTTGATATCAATGTCGAGTAACAAATGAATATGGTTTTTAAGACCTTATCAAAGGAGTTCATCTCATTAAGAGCTTCATACAATTTGAGCAATAAACAGGATATGACCTTAATGAAGCTGATAAAGCAGTTACAAGAGTTTGAAAATCTGATCAGGAAAACTACTACGAGGGGCGAGGCTAACTTGGCGACTGCATCTAGTTCCAATCCTAATCCTTGGAAGGGAATGAAGAAGAAGGCTAAGAATAAGAAACCTTCTATTCTTGCAAATAGCAAGAATAAGAAGAAAAAAAAAGAACCCAAAGAAGTTGAAATGCTTTTACTGTGAGAAGGTTAGAACAAAAAGAAGAATTACAAGGGCTTCCTTTCTCAAGGAGGTAGGTGTGATCTTTTGGTTGTTGAAACTTGTTTATTTAAGAAATCAAGTAACACTTAGGTCAAAGATTCTAGTGCAACTAATTATGTCTGTGTTTCTCTATAGGGGTTCAAAGAAACGAAAAGTCTACTACATGAGGACTTTATGCTTCAGATAGGCGATGGATACTTGGTGTTGGCTGAAGCAGTGAGACGCCTATCTTTACTTTGATAATTACAAGACTTTGGTTTCACAGGATTGTTTTTATATTCCTAAACTTAAAAGGAATTTGATATCGATAGCTTGTTGATTTAAAGATTCTTATGTAGTTTCTTTTAATAATAAAGTGGTGATACGTAAAAACAAATCTTTTATCTGTGATGGATGGATGCAAAACAATCTATATTTTATCAAACTTAAGATAGACATACTACTTAACACTGAGGTTAATGATAATAACTCTAAAAGACTTAACACTTTTCACTTTAATAAGACTTATCTTTGGCATTTGCGATTAAGTCATATTAGCTTAAATAGGATTCAAAGGTTGGTAAGGGATGGAACTTTAAGTCACCTAAAGGTGGAATCTATACCACAATGTGAATCTTGTTTAGAGGGCAAAATGACCAAAAGACTATTTGGGTCTAACGGCAATAGGACCAAAGAGGTTCTAGAACTTGTGCATAGTAGTGTTTGTGGTCCTATGGACATCCAGGCATGAGAAGGGTATGAGTACTTTGTCACTTTTATCGATAATTACTCAAGGTATGGGTATGTCTACCTAATGCATCATAAAAGCGAAACATTTGACAAGTTCAAGTAGTTTCAAGCTGAAACAGAAAAGCAATTAAGTAAACCTATAAAGGGACTTTGATCCGATTAAGGTGGTGAATATCTCTCCAATGAGTTCCTGGAACACTTATTAAAGAATAGGATTTTATCCTATTTGACTATGTTGGGCACTCCGTAGTAGAATAGTGTAGCTAAGAGAAGGAATAGGACTTTGTTAGACATGGTTAGGTCCATGATGAGTTATTCGACATTATCTTTATCCCTTTGAAGAAATGCACTACAAAACGTATGTTATCTTTTGAACAATGTGCCTTCAAAAGTAGTCCCTAAAACTCCTCACAAGTTGTGGATGGGAAAGAAGACATCCTTAAACCATATTCACATATAGAGATGTCCAGCTCAAATCCTATATAAGGAAGCGAACAAGTTGGAAGCACATTTAGAAGTTTTTGTGTCTGTAGGGTATCCAAAACAGACTAAAACCTAAAGGAAAATAAAGTCGTGATTTCAACAAATGCAATATTCCTTGAGGAAAGTTACATGAACGACTTTAAGCCTTGAAGTAAAGTGTTACTCTAGGAGTTGGCGAGTGATTTGATCACTCTGGGGGTTTTGGTAGAAACTAATCCAATTAATGTAGGAAAACAAACTGAACAACAACCTAAGGGCTTCAGTTTAGTGGGAGGATTAGGCGTCAAGTATATGTTCAATAGTGAAGCCTACTTAACTGAACGAGTTGAACATGACAGGGATACTTACACTAATGAAGAGGCCATGCAGGATGTTGATTCAAAGCTTTGAACAAAAGCCATGAACACTGAGATGACATCTATGGAGAGTAATTGGGTCTGGAAACTTGTAGATCTTCCCAAAGGGGTAAAACCCATAGGCTGTAAGTGGATCTAAAAAAAAAAAAAAAAAGGAGGAGCAGATGGGAAAGTCAAAACCTATAAGGCGTGGTAGCTAAGGGACACACACAAAAAGAAGGAATCGATTACAAGGAAACCTTTTCATTTGTAGCTATGCTTAAGTCCATCTGCATTCTCTTATCCATAGCAACTACTCTCAACTACGAGATTTCGCAGATGGATGTCAAGATGACATTTTTTAATGGCTGCCTTGATGAGTCCATATATATGGTACAGCCAGACGAGTTCAAGGATAAGGGTCAGGAAGGTAAGATTTGTAACCTGCTAAATTCAATATATAGACTTAAGCAGGCATCTTATTCTTGGAACATAAGATTTAATCAGATGATCAAGACTTATGGGTTGGAACAAAATGTGGACGAACCATGTGTTTATAAACACATTAAAGATGGAAAATTGGTTTTTCTAATGCTCTATGTAAATGACATTGTGCTAATTGGCAATGATGTTGGGGCACTATTATCAGTCAAATTATGGTTAACCAAGCCGTTTGACATGAAAAACTTAGGTGAAGCTAATTATGTTCTCCGAATCTAGATTTTTTAGGATATAAAGAACAAAATCATAGCTTTATCTCAAGCGGCCTATAGAGATAAAATTCTCAAGATATATGCAATGTAGAATTCTAAGAGAGGTGGGCAATCATCTAGGTCTGGAATTACTCTTTCTAAGAAAGACTCCCCAAAGTTAGATGAAGAAAGAGAATACATAAAGAAGGTGCCTTAAGGTTTGGCAGTGGATAGTCTCATGTGTGTTATGCTTTGCACACGACAGGACATTTGTTATGTGGTTAGGATAGTAAGTCGATTTCAGTTGGATCTAGGAACAAACATTGGGTTACGATCAAGCACATTTTCAAGTACCTGAGAAGGACTTGAGGGTATATGCTTGTGTATTTGGGTAAGGATGTAACACCTCTAGGATACACTAATTTTAATCATGTCTAGATTCGAGAAGATTGACTGCTAGTTTTGTGTTTACTCTGGGCGATGATGCCATTGTTTGGAGAAGTATCAAGCAAGATTGCACTTTGGATTCAACAATGGAGATCAAATATGTGGCAACTAGTGATGCTTCAAAAGAAGCAGTATGACTTTGTAAGTTCCTTGGGGATCTTGAGGTAGTTCCTAGTATGAATAAAGTGGTATTGCTATATTGTGATAATATTGCAACGATAGCTAATGCTAAGTAACCAAGATTTCACATGAAGAGTAAGCATATTCATCGAAAGTATCATTTGATAAAGGATTTTGTTAAAGGTGGGCATGTTGCTGTATGCAAAATCACATTCGAAGACAATTTAACTCAATCATTTAGATGCATAGGTGTAACCAAATGGTATGCTTTCTTTTGATAGTAAGTTTTCCAATGGTGAGATAATGGAACATAAGATAAAAATAATCGAGAACGTAAAACAGAATTTATCTTTAAGCCGATTATGATATCCTATGGGGATATGACACATTATGATACACCATGGACACTTAGCTTATTTAAAGCTTCATTATTTTTATATAGTTCGAGAGCGAAGCTTTAAGCTTTTAGTAGAGTAGCATTGGAGTTGATAATTATAAAAATATGTATCTAAGATATTGTATTTTATAATTATAGGAGTTTGAACAATATAGGTCCATCAGGTCCCCTTTGCTAGCTCATAATAGATCCTATAATGATACGGCATGCTTTTCCTACAAATTGATAACTTATGTTAAATTATTAGATTGGTTGAAATTCGATAGGATCAAACAATTTCTATCTGTTTATCGGATGAATTAATTTTGTAAATTAATTCAAGATAAACATGTTGAATTATTGGGATAATATTTTATTTTCTATGAGATTATCCAGATATAACTATTTTGATCAGATAACTTCTCTATTGGATTATTGAATTAAAACTGAGGCTCTATCTAAAAATCTTAGGTGGGAAATAAAAGATTCTCAAGGATCATATTATCGCAAGTTTGATAAGCCAATCTGCTAGTTCGGCCTGCCGATAGAGTTAGTTCAGTAGCCCCATGGAATAGTTCAGACTACCAATCTAACGATAATCTAATTACGCATTTTAGATGCGATTTTCATCAAAAGTTGATCCAGATTCAATTTTTGAGGCCTTATCTAATAATGATTAACCCTAGGTCTGACCTCTATAAGGGGTGAGTTTTCTTAATTATTTAAATCAGTTCAAAAGTATAGAGTGAATACTCTAGTGTAAGCAACTCTGAAACTCTTTGAGAGTTATTGTTCACAGTCAAGAACCTTAACTCTAAGTCTTCTTAATAAGGGCTATACGACATGTGACCACTCACACTCCGATCGTGGATAGAGAATAGCAAAGAAGACCAATTAGTTGAGACTCTTCTGGAACATTCTTCTTTTCACTGATTGCTAGTGCTCTTCAGCAAATAAAAGGTTAGTAAGATCTATGATTAATTTATGTATATAGCATGTTGAACTTGTGTTTTGAAAAATACTCTCATTTAAAAATTTTTAAAATTTTGATGTGTACTCGTTTTCGAATAGGCTCGGTATTCGATGATTAGGAGGAACCTTTACAAACATGACTACACCACATCCTATTAGAGATGTGTCAGGCCTCAAGAAGCCCGATACCTCATGGAAGAGATTCATAACAGGTTGTGCATCAATTATATAGAGGGCACTTTTTATCGCTTATGTGCCTCTGCCAAAGCTATTATTGGCTGACCATACCCAAGATTGCAAGGAATATCCATGCAAGTGCCTTAAGTGCCAACAGTTTGCCTAAGAAATTGGACAACATGCCAAGCCGCTCAACTTGTGGTATCTGCTTGGCTGTTTGCCAAATGGGCCATCAACTTGATCAGACCTCTACCCCTTGCCTGATTACAAATCAAATATTGTACTATGGCCATTAATTACCTCACCAAGTGGGTAGAAGTTGAACCCTACACAAACATGATTGAAGCTAGTGCACCAACTTTATCTGGAAGAATATAATTTGCATATACGGCATCCCATACACCGTAGTTACTGACAACGCCAAGTAATTTGAAGTAGCCAATCTCGTCAAAATGTGTGAACAGCTCAACATCAAAAAAGTTTTCTCCTCGCATGGATACTCTTAGAATAATGGACAAGTTGAAGCAGTTAACAAAACCGTCAAGGACAACCTGAAGAAGAAACTAAAAGGACTCAAAGGCACATAGATCGATGAGCTCTCAAAGGTGCCCTAGGCATATCGCGCCACTGCTCGAACTACCACGGGAGAAACTCTATTCTCCTTGGTCTATAGAGCTGAAGCTGTAATCCCAATCGAGGTCTGTTTGTCAAGCTTTAGAGTCCAACACTACAACGAGCTACGAAACACCAAGCTCATGATGTCCGAGCTTAATCTCTTGGAAGAAAAAAGGGATGCTACACTTATCCGCACTGCTACTCAGAATCAAGTTGTAGCCAAGTATTATAACAAATTGTTTCATCTAAGAAGCTTTAAAGTTAGTGACCTAGTTTTGAAGAAAGTAATCATCTAACAGCCCAAGCTCGGTTCCTTCAAACCCAAATGGGATGGCCTATTCAAAGTAATTGGCATCGTCTGACTAGGCACATACAATATAGCAGACACAGAAGGAAATGTGCTCATCCACCCTTGGAATGCTGAGCACGTGAAGAAATTTTATTGATGATGAGAGCCAGAACACCTTTTTTTATCTCTAGCCTCAACATTCCTTTTGTAAGTAAAATATATGCTGAGCAAAGCAGAGAAAATGTAAAATAAAAAGAAATATCAATGAAGGGTACAAATTCAAAGAATTTTTTTGAGCAATTTGAATCTTGAAAAAGGCCACAACTCTAAAAAAGGGGGGCCATCTTAATTCCTAACTAGGGGGTTGGTTGGCACACACACAAACCACAAGTGGACTTGGAACAACAACCCACTAGTCTAATGCACCACGGACTACCGGACCAACAATCACACCAAAGTGGTGATGACCTCGAGGAAAACAACTTCCAACCATAATGAAACTTGTAAAAAGTCATAAAGAACTTAAATAAGTCTTTAGGGATACACGGCAATACGCGCCTCCATAGCCAACCTAGACTAGACTCATCGGATAAGCGTTTCCAAACAAGAGGTCCCCAGAAGTAGACATGTTCCTACTCAACCCAGCAAAACTATATAACAAATAATAATAATAATAAGAATAACCTAAGAAGCTTTAAACTTAGGAAAAATGAAAATTTTGTATAAATAAGTTATGGTAAGAGGTACAAATAACTAGGCACCTCCTAAACTCAGACAAGCAAATAGAAAAATAAAAAATAACAAAAAGTGGGGGCCATCAATTCTAGGCTCTGGCCTTGCTGTCGTTGGGTTCCAGGTTGACGACCAAGCCCTACCCTACTAAGGCTTGGACCTCCTCAATCTTTACCTCCTCCTCCCCAGCCATTAGTTCAACTATGATAAATCAATTCATGGCGATGGCCTCGAGATACTTCTCCAAGAGATGTTCTTACAAGTCCTTCATCCTAAGGTAATAATTATCAGCAAACTTAGCTGAATCCTTGAAATCCTTTATCGCCTAGGTTCTAGGCAACTCCTCTTGCAAAAAACGTCATACTTCTCCCAAGTAGCCTAGGCCTTATTTTGTTCTTCGAGGAGAGTGGCCCGCGCTTGCTTTGCCTCTGACTACCCCTGATCTACCTCCTCCTGAGGTTTTCGAGCCCCTTCCTCAGCATGGGTGACATCAGCCTCCAAAGCGGTCTTCACTTGAGAAAGCTCATGGCCTTCTCCTCGAGCAATTTTTCCACTTGTTCTTTTTCCTCTGTGACCTTTTCGGCCTTTCTTCGCTCGGTGTGGAATTAACGCTTGGCTCTAAGATCGAGAAGCTTCAAGTATACATAGACCTCCAATAACACAAATTAAAGACCAAGAAAATGCCAAGAACTAAGGAGCTTGGGGTTTCAACCGGGCATACCTAGACGCTTTGTTAGAAAGCCATGTGAAAGCAATCCAAGAAGGTCTGCTCCCTAGCCATCTCGAAGAATTCTTTTTTTGGCACAACTTCCCCAATGGTTTCAACCATAAGGGGGCATGTTAGACGGCGCCTCTTCAATGGGTCGAGTGGTAGGGGTAGGGTGAGGCAACAACGGTAGAAGGGGCATTGTCACCCCAGATTGATGAGCCCCTTGTCTCAACGACGATGGTGGGGTAATGCTTAGCAGATAACCATAGGTAGCTTGAGCTCCTCGATCTTTCTTTTCTTCAACTGAGCGACCTCCTTGCCCTTTGACCAAAAAAGTTCTTCCATCTACCTCTACTTTTCTTGCATCCCTCTCAAAGACAAGTCTACTAGAATGAAAAAACTCACCCAAGTCCAATTAAGCTCGACTAGACCAAAAAAATAAAAACTCTAGGCAAACCTCCGACCTAGAGCTGGCCTGACGGGTAAAGTAGCTTGATCATGTCCTCAAGCTCTTCATCAGTGATGGGTGACCCCAAACCAAGGGAACCACCATAAGAGTCTTTAGAACTAGACAATGATGGCTACCCATTGGCCGCCTAGCTAGGTAGGTGCTTGGCCTTGGGATATCGACAACACTGCACTCAGCAATGGTCACTTGCTCAATAGGACAAGCAAGTGAAATGTCATCTTTGCAAGGTTAGTTGAGCTGGACCCCTTAAACCAACCGTAATGAGAAAGATTGGACTTTTGTAGCAAAAACGCTAGTTACCAATAAGCTTTAGGCTTCATTTACAATTCCTCCATAGTTGCAACAATCCTGCTTGGTGCCCATGGTCTCTTTGACTAAATGTGTCCCTGCTCAAATCTCATCGGGACCACCTGATCTTTAGACACCACCTCAGCGATTGTGGACATCCAATTCCCCCTGACATAAAACCACTGGAACTTCTAGAGCTTGTCTGAGTCGGGGCTGCTAGGGATAAAGTCCTTCTTGAAGCCAGTAAGGTAGTACCACTTGATTTGTTAAGAAAGCCTCTTCATTTTGAAGCCTACTTAAAGGCCTTCCACGACATCTTGGTCACATACCTTTAAAGATGTACATGCTGATTAGGGATAGATAGCAGTTTGGATTCAGTTGAGCAAGGCACACATTCAAGTCATTTAGGACCCGCCAAAGAGAAGGGTGGAATAAAAGGTGAAGTCCTAGTCAGAAGAACTCCATGCACAAAGTAATGTACCCTTCTGGCGGGTCCACTGGTGAATCCCCCTCTTAGGGTAGCACATGGGCAATGTCATCGGGAATATGATATTCTCGATGCACGGTCTTGAGTCGGCTCAACGTCATCCCTAAAGTGTATCTTGCCACCAAATTCTAGTGAGGCCAATCTCTTCTGTAGGCAACCACACGCCTAACCCTAGCCACCACAATAGGCCTTTCTGCCTCCTCCTGGTCATCCACGGCCTCATCAGGCCCAGCTGGCCAAGCCTCCTCGATGGACTAGTCAATGGTTACTTCTTACATTATGGGAGTGGATGCCTCGGCGCTCCGACTTGATGTGCTTGTCACATTGGAGGCTATCGCAAAGCTAACATGTTCTTGGGCAGTAACCCGAGACGTGCCTCCAGTGGCTGCTATGAGACATGGGTCCTCTCCTCTACACAACCTGATCAAATGCCTTTCCTCAATCATCTCAAGGAACTCTTTCTCCAGAACCATTCTTTCCCCTAAACTAAGGATCTTGGGTGACTGGATCGCTCCATCTGGCCCAGGCGACGTCTCCATAATATCTACTTAATTTGATCCCGTCTAGTCGGTCTTAGTGCTTTCATCCGACCAAGAGCTGACCAGGTCGTTTTGGGAATCACTTAAGTAGCTCATAGCTGAATTCGTGTTCAGAAATTACCTATTTAGGTAAATGCTGTTTGGGTCTATGAAAAAGTTCTTGGATTACAATTCTCTGCTTGACAGCTAAAACTCAAATATCAGAAACTCAGTAGCAAAACACTCTAGAATGACAAGGAACCAACTTATATATATAGTCAAAACTTGGGCACAGAATTCAAAGAGGTGCAATAATTATGCCCGTCAGGGAAACAACTAATTGCGTGCTGGCACATGTCCCGATGAGCTTGACCACATGTCCCTTCAAATTCCATCACACCAAGGCAAAGCTCGAAGGCCAACCATACCCAAGCACACCCTCTCAGAATAGTCCACCTAGTTGAGCATCCACAAGGAGCATTAGGGGACTACTATTGGGGTGTGCTCGGTGCCATTTTCGATGACCGCCTTAATGGCAGCTTGACAAGACCATTGAGAAGACAAATTTGCAACTCCATGTGCTTGGCCCTTCCTCCTAAGGTGCTCTATAGGGCCTCCACTGGTTGCGACACAAGGCATTGCCTCCTTGGGAAAAACACATGCTTGGGTCAGACTATCAGAGCCTACACCCAAGCAACAACTCACTATAGAAGGTCGACAAATGGCCTCATTTTAGCCCTCCGATGAAGACCAAACCTCCGGTGAGGATTATGACACTTGTCACCTACTCCCTGATAGGCCTTGATATGACATAGGGGTCATGGGTCAAACCCACCTAACACCAAGTTTAAGTAGTAGCCTATAAATTGAGCACATTCACTACAGCTCAAGGTAACATGCTCTTTCCCAACTAACTAGCCCCCGTACTCTGCTGAACAGGTACTTGACTTAAGCGTCAAAGAGCCTTTGGCTGATACGATACCGGTGCCCCCTTAACTTTGAAGTGTCCCTCTTCTTATTGCAGGTTCACCTCAAGAGGCCGAGACGAGCAAGAAAGAGCCGTCTAATCATCATACGCAGTCGCACGCGGTATTGACACACAGCAATTCAAAACTAGACCTCACCAAGTGTTTTGAACTTTTTAGATACCCAATCGTGATTTACCGAAGAAGAATTCTTAAGTTACCTCTGCAGCCACAATCATTGAAAGAAAGACGTAAGATGATGCTGCAAGTACCTTAGAATTGGTAGCTGCTACAGACAGACGATTTTTGCAATATTAAAAGAACCAAAATTTGAACAATTGTTGCGAAGCTCATGTGAATTCAAGTCTAGCATTTGATCCCTTTGATCTCTTGATACATATCCCTTTGATCCATTGATCCTTTGATACTATTGATCATATGGATCTAATTGATCCCACTGAAGAGAATTATTAAAGAGAGACGTTAAAGATCTTCCAGGGGTGTTCAAGTATACAGTTTCCAATTTTTGATTGTTTCCTAATATTGTTTAGAATTCTATTAGGATACCTATTATTGATATTTGGGAAGTTTCTATTATTTGGTAGTTTACTCTCCTATTTGCATTAATTCTTTTTCTTTGTATTCTATTCCTTATAAATAAAAATGAAGGGAAATACATTTCTCTATTTGAAGACTTTAACTTTTGAAATCAGTCAAGTGGCAATAACTGACAGTTCCATGGTAAGACGAGTCTCCAACAATAATGATAGCATGAAATTGCATATCGGTCAAACTTTAATATTTATGTCCTTTCTTTTTTAAATCTGTCTAGACATAATTATAGAACACATGATATAGTAGAAAAAAGAACGAGAATATGGAGAGAAATAGAAGTAGAATTTAAGAAACAAAAGAAAGAGTACAGAACTTAGAGAAAGAATGAGCAAAAGATAAAGAGAAAAATAATTTTGAAGACTCATTAGTATTAATTCGAGATAGCAACTGGAATTGATCATTCATGACAGGTATTAAAAAAACTATTACATGAAAGTAAACTAAAAAAAAAGAAGCAAATTACTCAATTTAGTAAAGATCAACTTATCGATAAATTTTGGGAAACCTAGTCAAACTCTAACAAAATATTAAAAATCTAAACCTGAAATTGTTTCCTTTTTTGTGAAAACTAATTATTATTACGTCATTACTCTCGGGTGGAAAAGAACCTCATTCCGATGAGTGATCCAATGCCTTTGACAAATAAGCTCAAACTAATGAGCTTAAACGGTAAACAAATATAAAACAAAAAGTACACTACAATATAAAGTTTCGTATGCTACGGCATTTGAGTTCAAACTGATAAGTTTGAACTCATTTGCCAAACACCATATTAATCTGCACACCTTTCCAACTCTCAACGCATAAAACTGATAAACGATAGCATTTGATCATTTAAGATCTTTTGGAAAAAATGATGGAAAAATGTTCCTCTGCAATGGCCGATCAAGATAAGTTGGAATGGACACCTCTTCATTATGCCGCGCATTATAGTGCTGTTGAAGTTGTCAAGTTGTTGCTAACAAATAACAAGTCCATTGCTTATAAAAAGGACAATACAGGCATGGCAGCATTTCATATAGCAGCCGAAAATGGACATGTTGAGAACATGGAAATTCTCAAGAAGAAATGTCCCGACATATGTGAATTGTTGATTTGCAATGGTCAGACTGCTCTGCATATCGCTGTGAGAAGTAGAAAGAAGCATGCTGTAGAATATTTGTTAGAAACACCGGGTTCTAGCAATCACTTAAACAGACAAGATAATGATGGAAATACACCATTGCATTTGGCCGCCATTGAAGAAGATTACATGATGTTGCTTATGCTTCTGAATTTCGAAGGAGTGACAGAGTTTGTCGTAAATAAGGACGGTTTGACTGCTATGGACATCATTCAGTCATGCATTGAGCTTGAAGAATCTCAAAAGGTATGAACTTCCGTTCACTAGAATATGAGTAAGATAAAGCGAGTACGCTTGGCAACACACCCCACCCCCCCACCTCCCTTTGGGTTTAGTCTTTGGAAACAAACACATATTTGACACTAAACAAGTAACAAAGAATTACCATTGTTAGCTTTTTCCGTGGTTGTTTTCTACATGTATGCAATAGTATTTGCTTTTTTTTTTTTCTTTTTTTTTTTTTGCCCCCTTGACTGAAACGCAATGTTGTTTATAGTCAGAAATTATGTCAATGTGGGAAAGAATCCGTGGTTGTCCCAGTCTGAAGCGACAATTACCAAAAAGAAATAGCCAACTGCAAAAGTTTGAGGAAACAGTGGGAGATGCACATTTAGAAAACTTAAATGAAGTGTCTAAGAAAGAAGAACAAGACTATCAAAAGAAATTATCTGGCTCATTTTTCAAGTTTCTTCATCCTGTTTCTCCAAATCCAAATGGTTGCAACTGAGGTAGACATACTGTTAGCAACCGTTTTCACGACAATAACCTTTCCAGCAACATGCCAAGTTCCTGGCGGATACGAAAGTGATGGTCCTTTCATGGGCTTGGCAGTCTTAAGGAGCAAATCCTCTTTCGCGTCATTTATCTTCTGCGATGCAGTGGCTTTCGGTCCTTCTTCTTCAACAATTGCACTCCACTTTATGGCTTCATTGGCGAGAAGTCGCATTGGCAATTTCATCTTCTTGCTGGCCGCCAAGTTCACAACCCTCTTCTCTATTGCAGCAATGGTGAAAACTTTCTTGTCGGCAATATTTGTGTTGTCAGGACATTCCAAGGGGAGGTTCAACGTTATAAATGCAGCAGCTCTTGTTTGTGTGGTCGCCTTCTTATGCGGTCCAATCAGTGCAGAAATGATAAAAGGCTATCTATCTCGTGTCAATAATTCAATTATAAGAGCATTTTTCACTGTTGCCACCGTTGGCATATTTTAAGTTCTCTTCCTTCTCAAACGTTTCGGCACTCATGTTCACCATGTGTAGTAGTACATATCTCCCAAAATGTTGCCAAAGCATATGTTGCATGTCAACTAATGTTTACCAGTACATAACAAGTATTTTGTAAACCTCTATAAATAACACTTGATTGTAAGTGTTTTATAATTGTTAGTTTTTAAATTACAACTGTTCATACTTCTTTGTATATGCATCTTAATTTTGAAAAATTGTAGTAAATATACCCATTATTGAAACTTTTAGAAGTAAATAACATATTTATCTGCATTCTAAAATAAGAGACCATTTTAATTTTTAAATTTTTTATTTTCCATACTTCTTAATTTCCATATGCATTTAAATTTTTTGCATTATAAACATGATTTTGGTCCATTACTTTGCTTGGATATTGAATAAATTAGACTCTTTTAGAGGTATGTTATAAGATAAAGGCTTAAATTGATTCATGTTATATAAAATAATAATTAAAAAATGTCATATCATATCATCATATTATATTTGAAAAGACCAAATATACGTTCGAAGTACTATAGTCACTGTCCGATATTCAGTATCTACTGTGGTCATAGGTCAGGATATGCTAATATTCGCCGTATTTACTAGCCGATTGACAATCAGCAACCAGTACCATCAGTTTTCGCTTGATTATCTCATTAAAACACTTAAAAGATACAAAAATCTACGAATAATCATAAAACGTACACAAATATCACAAAAGAAAATTCCACAAATCAAATTACAAAATAAAAATAAAAATAAAAAATAAAAAAAACCCCACAGGTGCTTGTCGTGGAGTAGCCATAGAGGAGTTCTTTCTGGGCATTGCGGATTGGTGAAGAACGGCAGTGATGGAGGTGATCTGAATCTCCTCCAAGCTGCTACGATGGAAGAGATGGAGATCCAATCTTGAGCTTCACGTAGGCGGAGAAATCTGCAAGGATGGAGCACAGTGCTAGTAGAGATGGTTAAATGCAAGCACTAGTGGTGATGATAGATCTAGAGTCAGGCTCCAAAGTGGAGAAGATGGTGGTGGTGGACTTCTCAACTCGTGCGTTGGACTCCTTTGCAAGATGTCCAAAGGTAAGAGTCCGTGAACAAGCTGCCAGAGCAGCAAGGAGTTCGTAGGTCGGCGAAGAACTTGTTTTACATTGCAAGGATCTCCTCATGGGTGGATCTCCTCCATGAGAAAGCGCATGGCACAACACCGTGACAGCGGTTGTGGATCTCTTGCCAATGGATTGGCGAGAGAGACTGATTCCACTTAGCTGGTGAAGAGTCCATTGCAATGTAACTCCGAGAGGATGGGAGACAACATCGATGGGGGGCATTTTGTTTAAGGTCAAAGGCACACATGAAAATAAGGAAAAAAAAATGTTATTTTAAAGTGCTTAGAATCAGCCATTAGCGTTGTGGCATTAATTTTTGAAGTTACGGCGCCGGAACTTCTTTTGGGGCAGAGACAAGGCGCTAGAGCACTTGATAATGCTACTGGAGTGCCAACCGCTGCGCATTCAGCATTTCAGTACAAAAAAGTTAGCGCCGCGACATATGGGTGTAGTGCCTTGGCGTTGCAGCACCAGAAAGTTGGCACTGCGACACCATCTTGAATTTTGTTGATTCATAAATTATCGTTCGAATTGTTTCAAACCATTGTATTATTTGATTATACGCTTTCATTCAAATCTGTATACCTATTACAAGCAAATGTATTTGTTGTCATAGTTGTGTTGTTTTATGAAAAGAGATTATTAAGTGTAAGGTTGTATGAATTACATCGGTTGTATTATTATAAAATGTTACCCTTGTTCTTTTTTAATATTAAAAAAATTTTAAGTTTTATATCTTGTTTTAAAACATTATATTATGACTAGATATTATGTTGAAGGTTTGTTATATCTTGAGAGTAATTTGTTGTCAAAACCGTTAACAAAGTTAGTAGTAGGCACAAATAAAGCCTTTAAAAAAATTATTGTTGACACGCCTTAAAAAAGCAAATCCATTCATATTTCCATATTTTCTTTGTCTTGGTTCTTTTGTTCTACCCACAAACTATTCAACAATGGGGCCAGGGATGCACGAGCAATCGGGTTAACAGTCTCGAGCTGGGACAAATTAGGTTTTTTCATTAGCAGGTTGGGATAGACCAAGCCACTGGCCTCCCGAGGATTTGTGGGCGGACATGAAAATTGGGCTTCTACTGTTGGCCCAATAAATTATTTTGACCCCAAAAAAAATTATAAAAACAAAATTAAGGAAATAACAATAAAAAATGGGAAATGCTAGTGTTCTCCACCAGTAAAGCACTTTTGTTAGGACCTTTAGACTTGATCCGACCGTGAGAAAACTCAGAAGAGTATTAAAATTACAATAATCCCTACCACATGTAACCAACGACCAACGAGAGAATTCGACCCTAATTTCATGTCTCTCAATCTCTTTTTACGTCCCAACAATCAGCCACCGGAGAGCAAGTTCAACCCCCACCGAACAGCCAAGCCCAGGCCCCGTCCCCGTCCTCGCAATCTTCTCTTTGCCATCCTAGCCTTCTGCCCCCGAAGCCTCGTCTAGCTTGTCCGAGGACCCAACGAAGCCCCGTCGTAAGCCGCGCCTCCTCGCCCAAGCCTTGTCCTGGCGATCCTCTCTTCGTCATCCCAGCCTTCTGCAACCTAAGCCTCATCTAGCTTGTCCGTTAGCCCAGCAAAGCCCTGTCACAAGCCGCGCCTCCTCCACGCAAGCCATGCCCCGGCAAACACTGTCAAACCCAACGAACGCCAAAATCTGATCCATGATCGCGAGATTTGTCCTGAAATCCAGAGAATGGCTAGAAGCTTGATGGGTCTCTCCAATGGTGGTGGTTCAAACTTGATGGTCTCTCAAACGGTAGTCTCGCAACTTGCTTGCGAACCTGTAGACGGTGTACCGCCCCCCTACCGCCTCCCGCTTTTGGGTTCTACTTGATTTTTCTTTTAATTCTTGAAATTGATGTGTTAATAATAGGAAATTTTGCAACATGAGGATGGTGGTGATGAAGAACCAGCTCATGATAACTGATTTGCCTAATCAGCCAAAAATATCACCGTTTGACGAAGTTGGTCGTGTTGCTCAAGAGCTGAGGAGATTTTGTAGTGGTATTGACATGTTCTGTTTGGCTTAATTTGTTTTTCAGAATGGTTTTTTTTTTTTTTTAAAAAAAGAAAGGGTTTGATTGTTATTTTTTTAGTTATAATCTGGTGTGGGAAGCACTACGTAAACTACTCTTGAGATCTAATCTAAACTGTTGGATTATTCTCCACGAGCCCTCTGTCCCACACATCTATCCACAAGCAAGTGTAGTTCACCGGTTCCACCGAATGCTCTTATCTCTTGGCAAAGATCGTGTGAGTGTGTGGTTATGCTTCGGATGCTTCGCCATAGAATAGATGGAGAAATATTTCGCCCCCCACCAAAAACCTGCCTCTAAAAAAACATGTTAAACATAGAAGGCATTTCACCTTGAAATGCTCACGAGCTGAGCGTGTTGTTGGACAAATTAGAATCAAGTCACAAAAATTTAACAGGTCATAACCTAAATAATCATATAATATTACCGTTAAGTTGAACAAGATTTTTCAACGACCAAAACAAGCTATATATGCAAAAATCTGCACTTATATTTTACGCTTTGGAACTTGAAAGAAATGCTCACTTATGTATGTACAGTTTGTTAGAAACCCTCCTAATCCGAGTTTGAACTTCAAATAAGCTGTACAAGCTGCTCAAATAGTTGTTGCATAATCGGTTGCCCAAGATTATGGTCTTTTCTATTCTAATTTCTAATAAATTAGATATTTACTACAATAGCCTCAATTAGGTTAAGTACAGTGGATATCCTATAGAGATGTTACGTATGTAATTGTCTTTCATGGACAACGCAAATGATGAGCCTATATATTTGGTGTATAATTCATCACATCATCTCCTTGTTTTTTTTAGTGTAACAACAAAATTTAATAATTAAACAAATATAATACGAACTAACTAATTATTATTTTATTTTGAATAATTTATAACCATCGCACACCTTGCTAATTTACATGTCATGTCACATTTTTAAAATTTGTGTTTATTTATACTATATTTAAAAAAGTTTATGCTATATTATCATTCATATTTCATGTTAAGTTATATCATAAATAAACATGTAGAACAACTATAAAAATAAATCTTAGAAAATAGCATTTACGAAAATTTCTCATGAATAATTTTTAGTCTACTGGCATACGAAAATTTTTTGCCGTCACAAAATCTTAAAAGCATTTTGGGCTAGTTGAAGGAATTGGGCACACCTCATAGATTAGGAGTAAATTACTTTATTAAAAAATTAGTCGAATAAATTAACAAAGAAAAAATTAGTGGAATATATTTATTGAAGGACATTTGCGTCTTTTGTGAAAAGACATGTGACGGTCACGTTTGTTAAAAACTTAACATCAGAAAGTGTTTAGAGAGTGTTTGGGAACATAGTTGAAATAACAAGTAAGAACTATAACACAGTAGTATGTGAGAGTTTTACATTGTAGCAACTTTGTTTTATGTTGTAGCATGTGAAAGTTTTATATTGTAGTAGTTAAAACTAATAAATTTTAAGTTGTCAAACGAAGCCTTAATTGTCATTAATTGTCAGCATTTAAAAAATTTTGACTTTCGAGAATTGTTTTGCAGAAGTACAAGGTTTAAGTGTCATATGACGATTGGGACTCCTTGTTAGCTCATAAGTTGAAATTCAAACATAAATCTTTGTCATTTTTCATGGCATAAAAAATTAATTTTGTTTGATCAATATCAAATTGAAATAATTAGGAGATAATTACTAATTTAATTTGAATGAGGATTTGAATTAATTAATGGTTCATGCAGTTTACAGATAAATATGATTAGAATATTTGATTAAGTAGTATTTTATGCCATCCCTATCCAAAGAAGAGGCCAATGCTCCACGGAGAGAAAATTCTCTCCTCAAACTCCTAGCATATTACGTTTAATGCATAATGCATTAAGAAGATGACTTTTGACCCATTTTCTATGAGATTATCTGTTTAGTTTTTAACATTCAAAATGATGTCCCATCAATCATATTATGGCACTAAATATAATAAAAAATATATAAAATTCAATTAGATATTATTTTTAAAATGATATTTTGTTTTACGATTGATTGAACTCCGTTTGAAACACTAAAATAGAAGAAAGATTTAGTCCCTTCTTGTAAGTAAGGATAAACATTAATATCCATATCAACGAATGCTATCAGATTAGCCACGTGTCATGCGGTAATTCATAATATTCGATTAACTTGGTAACATTTTCACACAAGCCTGATTAAATTTTCTCATTCAAAAGTGTAGTAAAACAATCTTCAAGCCCATATCAGGAATCTGCATGTTCTTGGTTCTGAGAAGCACTCAGAAAATCCTGCAAAACGATGGCTTACTTAAATGCATAAACTAAAGCAAGAACTATACATTACATGAACAATCTTCCCTATAATACATGCTTCAATTCTCAAACTCTTGACAACCTGCCTAAAACTCTCTCCCAAGTCAAAAACACACGGAAAAAAGCGCCCCCTCCTAAGAGAAAAGCGGAGATTTAGAAGGCCTGGGATAAGCAGTGACTTTAGAACTATCCGCCGCGCCACTTCTGCTGGATTTGGACATCTCGCTGTTTATGCGGTGCTCTTTGTGAGCGCCTTTTGGTATGTCCTTTGAATCCAGGAGCTGCTCCAATGTTGTTACCACCTCATCCATGTTTGGCCTGTACTTGGAGTCTATGGCAAGACATTGGAGGGCAAGGTTAGCCGCCTTCTGGGCCAAGCTAAGGGAGTACTGGCCTTCAAGGCGAGCATCCATAACATGAAGGACTCTGCGTTTGCTTGTCAAGTACGGTTTTGCCCACTCCACCAGGTTGTGTTGACCAGTTGGTCGGTTCTTGTCTACAGAACGTCGTCCAGATAACATTTCTAGAAGAACGACTCCAAAACTGTATACGTCGCTCTTGGTAGAAAGATGACCTTCAGAGCAAAAGATGCAATTCGTGATGAGAAGAATAAAAATCCTTCCAGTCTAAAAGGAATACAAGGTAGTGAATAATCTTAACCTTTTGTCTGTCAATGCTAAAAGAGAGATCTAGATCTTTAATTCTTTCAAACACGAAGACTAAGATCTATTCCTGTCACTATGTTTTCAAAATTCATACAATGCTTGTAATTGCTAAATGCAACCATAATTTAGTCGTAAATGAAAACTAAAACCAGGCAACTGACAAAATAAAATCAAAAGAAGGAAGAGTAATGAAGCAAGAGAAGAGAAATGTACAAGCAAATGTTGGATTTATTGAATTGTTTTTGTGCATTCATTAGCACGAAACAACTCTGGTCCAGAGAATTTTTAGCAGCAAATTAATTGATTGACAAAATGGTTGGCCAGAACAAAAGGAAGTCAGTATCATCAATTTCAAAAATTAAAACTTCAGCGCAGAGTTTGGTTTGTTAAAGTCAGAAGTGGTCCATACTAGTCAAGGAATCAAGAAAGAAATAAAAACTTGAAGTAAGTACCTGTGGCTAAATACTCAGGTGCAGCATATCCATAAGTTCCCAAGACTCGAGTAGAGACATGGCTCTTATCACCCGTTGGCCCATCCCTGGCCAACCCGAAATCAGACAGCTTCGCGTTGTAGTTCTGAAACAACGAAGAAATGGATAGGCATTTAAGACTACTGGGGCAGAGTGGGAACCAAATAACTTTGAAAAAAAAAGCCATTAACATAATAAAAAATGATAAGAATAAGCTGGCCAAATCAAGCACATACCGAATCGAGCAAAATATTAGAAGTCTTGAAGTCACGGTAAATGACTTGCGTTTCAGCTTCGTGGAGAAAGGCAAGTCCCCTTGCAGCACCAAGAACAATTTTCATCCGCAGACTCCAAGAAAGTGGCTGAATGTGAGAACCCCCTGTAGGAAAAGTTATTGTAAAAGATCCAATGAACACAATGGAAGGTTAGCTATAAAGACTCGTTCTATGGGAGGAGATTAAGTAGCGGCAGAAAATGTAAATCGCAATACAAAAGTGGAAGTCAAAGCTAACTCACTTCTGAAAAGGTGATTCTCCATGCTTCCCTTGGGCATGAACTCGTACACTAGAAGACGATGTTCATCCTCTAGGCAATAACCAATCAACTTCACAAGATTGGGATGATGAAGCTGCCCAAGATAGTTGATTTCTGTCTGTATATCCAATGACAACGGCATTTAGAACTAAAGAGTTTCTTCACGTCAAGTGTCACAGCATTGAATTTACACACCAATATCATAAAGTCACAATGCACACAATCAAGATTTCAGTTATACTGACCAGCCATTCCTTGTGACCCTGGAAACCTTCTTGGTTAAGCCTCTTCACTGCAACTACTATTCCGGACCCAGGCTTGGCGGCCGTGAGCAATTGCTCATCGACCCAACCCTTGAAAACGGATCCAAATCCACCCTCCCCTAATACACTGTCGGGGCGGAAATTTCTCGTGGCGGTTTTGAGTTCGGAGAAGCTGAAACTCTTTATGTTTGGGGACCGCAAGATGTCATCCTCGCTACGAGGAGTTAATGGTGCTGAAAACGACGAGAATTTGCTACTCGAGTTTGTACTATTAGAATTAAACCCTTCAATAAGACCCAGAGAGACGCAGAGTTAGTTTTCACATACAGAATTCACTCAAGTATCCTTCAGGAAGGGGAAAAAATGAAAAGAAGCTAGCTTGTGCAGATAACAACAATTTCTATTGCAAAATCAAACATAAAGATCAAAACTGATCTACCATCAAACAGAGCAGAACACATCAATTACCACTATTAAACTTGATTTTCCAGGAAACACATAAGTAGCGTTCTCATTCATATTTAAAAATCACCAAGGTTTGTTAAACAACTTTTCAAAAGACATATAAAATTCACCATTCCAATAATATAAGTTTGCAATCTTCCATTAAAATAAAAATAAAAACAAAAAAAAAAAAGAGCTATTGACCTGGTCAAATGCTTCATTGACCGCAAAGATCTCATCAATCAATAACAAGACATTTTGAAAAACAGAAATTTTAACAATTTGATCAAAAGAAGACCTTAATGAAGCATCTGAAACGTATACGTACACATATATACACACACACAAAGAAGAACCAGAAGCTTACCTGTATTGTAAGGACTTTCCGCCTTAATACGGTTGCTCCAACAAGCCCCCATCAAAAACAACAAAATTCTTTCCAAGATATAATAATAATATGCTCAGCAAGCTCTTTTCAGAATCAAGAGGAACTACAAAAGAAAAACCGAAAAATATCCCCAAGACCAAAAGAACGAAAAAAGTAAAGGTCTTCTGTCTTCCTTTTCTCTCTGCGCAAAAGATGGGAACAAATTGCCAACTTGCTCCTTTTTACTCTTTCTTCCTGGAAAAAGACAGAGAACCCAGATGACAAAAAGATCAAACTTTTCTTCTTCTTTTTTCCTTCGTTTTTTTTTTTGGGGTTTTTGCAGTTTGCTCCCCAATCTTATTTTCAGATCCTCAACCACAGTGGTGGCTAGTACAGAAAATTGAGGAGTGAAGAGAGAGAGATCTTTAATTTACACTTTTTTCTTTCTTTGTTTTTAGGTGCATTTCTTTTTGGAGTAGAAGCTACCAAAAAGGTTGAATAAGAAAGAGAGAGAGAGGTATCATGGAAATGGGGGAGTTTTTTCTTCTCTTCTTTGGTGGGCTTTTTGGACCAACACCAACCGTGGAGGGATTGGACGGTTGACTTGCTTTTTTAGCTCTGTCTTGTCCTTTTTCTCCTAACCAACTACCCACCAATCCAATTGTTTTCCTTTTCAAGGACACACGTCACATATTACATTTATTATTGGCAACTTTTTTCATTAATTTGATGTGTGTTTTACAAAAGAGTTTTTTTTTTTTTTTTTTTTTTTTTGTAGAAAATTCTTGCGTGTGCACCTGGAGGCGTTAGTGTTTGGAAAAATAATTTAGGCCATTGGTTTAAGTTGAAGGGTTATACTATTTATAAATTAAATTATTAGTTTAAACTATTTTTTTAAACACTTAAGCACAATTTTAACAAAATAAAAGGTTTTTAACATTATTGTTTCTTAAATTTACAAATTTTAGCAATTTGCTCTCATCTTTTTGCTTTTCATATTTTGTCCCTCAAACTTTTTAAATTGTTACAATATGACTCATTTTGTTAAATTTTTTCTGTGGATTTGAATTTAAAAGATTTGTATTTGGGTTTGAATTAGATTTAAAAATTTTAATGGACATGGAATGTTCTGTCCTCACTAAAGTGCACGTGGGCTTTGCGTCACCAATTTAATGGAAAGCCAAGCAACATTGCAACAGTTCGAAAAGTTGAGGGATTAGATTACCAAAATTAGAAATTTGGGCACAAGTTATCAAAAATAAAAGAAAAAAAAACGAAGACAACAATGTTGATGACTACTCTACAAAGTATAATTGACAAAATCACATTTTTTTTTTTATTTTTGTACTAAACAAGCCAGTCGTCATAATGTGCGGATTAAAAAAAGTGTTTAAACACCCAATCCTCTGAGAATTTTTCAAAAAATAAAAACTCTTTCCAGATTATTGCAGTTTAGCGGAGCATTAATTTTATTTTCATTTAAAAAAACGAGGTTTAATGTTCAAATTCTACAGTCTTGAGTTCAGAAAAAGAAAAATGCTACTAAATTATCCGTTGATATTATTTCATACTATACTTGTTAACAATATCTCAAACTAGATAATAAACTAAAATGTTAGAAAATTCTCTATTCATTTTTATATGAACTACTGTATTATTACACGTCATGTTCACCTCATGTTTAGTTATGGTATAACAATTCTAATTTGATGTACTTGCATTAAGCCCCCTAAATTATAATTTTCCTTTTGTTCTGCAAAACGAAACTCTATAGAACCTTCCTAAAGTTTTTCTTTTCTTTTTTCTTTTTCTTTTTGGGTCCTAGAGAATCTTGATTAAATCAATTGCCTGGAAAGATGCATGAATTTGCCTGAAGGGGGACTATTTTATATTGAATGTTTTTCTTTGTACTTTGGATTCTCATAATGATTGATGCTGTTGTTCTTGTCAGACTGGAGCCCCAGGGAATATAGCCAATGAAATGGTCAAATTCTTCAAATAAATTTTTGTTATTTTTTTTATTTGCTTGCTATTTTGGATGTTTCTGTGCAGACCGTCAAGCGTGTTCAGTGTTGACCACGGCCGGCTTGGTCTCCGTGCAGCAAAATCCCAGATTGTAAAGTAAACCTCATTATTTTTTATTTGTTAATTATACTTGAGATATCTCGCTTCTAAAAAAACAAAATCATAATTGTAATATCTTTTTTTTTTTTTTGATAAAAAAAGAACTCCTTCAAAAGAGAAAATGATTTTTTAATTGGTAAATAGGGGAAAAGAATGTAGAGAATATTTTGGGTGCTAAAAATGATCAACAAAAAGATATTTTTCTAATGCAATTTCTGTTGTGGGAATCAAAAAAAAAAAAAAAAACACTAGTAGATATCCATTTTCAACCATCAAATTTGTTAAAAAAAATGATTTTAACCATATTTAATAGTTTCAAAACGTGCAATGTACATTGGGGTTTCCACAAGAAAAGTTCCATTTTTTTTATTGATAAACAAGGTGAAAAAATAATATAGAGAATATTTTAAAAAATAAAGAGGATAAGAAAAATGAAAGGCATGATTTTACTTTTTTTAATTTTTAACCTTGTTGCTATGAGAGAAGAAAGCGAGATAAAATTAAAAAGAGTTAATCTCATATATGATCCTTGAACTTTATCCTCAATCTCACTTTAATCCATAACTTTTATATCATCTTAAACTTATTCCCTAGTCTATCATTTTATTTCAATTTTAGTCCTTTTTATTAGTTAAGTGCAAAAAAGATGAAAAAAATATACTTACTATGAATAAATTAGTTTATTAATGTGAATATTCATATTCCTAATACTATCATGAATTGCATTATCCCATCTTAATAACCATTAGTGTTGGTATTTTATAACCTTTATAACATTCCAATTACCACTCTATTAGTGTTATTTGTTGTTGTAACTCTTGACTTTTAAGTTCTCTCACTTTGTGATTCTTGGCCTATACATCTGGCCATTAAGAGCTTGTATTTGTACACAATGTGACATGATAAATAATAAGATTATTTTTTCTATTTCTCTTGCGTCTCTCTATTTTATGCTTTGTAATTTAATTTTTTGCATTTATTTTATAACATGTCATCAACATGAAGCTCTAACAATTTTTATTATTGATTAAGAATTGCCAGATGGTTTCAGAAGATTAAGATATTGCATTAGGGAATATTCATTAATGAGATCACAAAAATATCGCGCCCATTGTCCTTTGTGGTGCGTCCTTATTGGTTTAAAAGATTTGTTCTTCTTGTTAAGGTAAAACTTTTCACCACAGAAGTTATTACATTGTTATATTTCCAACCAAAAAAACCCTTATTAGATTATTATGATTTTGGGTATCGTTGAGGTGCAAATTTATAATTATTTTGATATGTTTTGCACTATATTTCTCCTCCCTTTTGTATTTTCTATAGAATGTTTCTTTATTAATTTGAATTGCCAAAATATATATGCAAATATTATTGTTCAACCGATTAACTTATACATATTCTATTAGTTAAAGTCCTTGTTTTATTTTATATAGTTCTATCGTATTGGTTCATATTTTGTTAGAATTTTTACTTTGTTTAGTTAAATGAACTGTTTAACTTATATATATTGTGATACCCGGTATTCTCACATACTTTTTGGCCAATGCATTGCACGATTTTATGATATTTGCATTATATAATGTTTCATAACCATTTGAGATGTGTTTGATTATATTAAAGTGTATATCATTTTCAAAAGTATGTTTCGTAGAATTTCATTTGAATGCATAGCTAAATGACTTAGAATTTCCTAAAGACGGTTCCAGTTTAGGAAAAAAATGGAGAAGTGAATTCTAATAGTGTTTAATATACAATTATAATGGATGAGTTAAAAATTAGGAGTTCAATGATGGCTTTAAGTCTACTTATGCTGAAAATGCCATTTTATGTAAAGTGAAGTTATGTATGTGTTTGGAATAATGGTTAAAGGAGACTTTATGACAAGTAAAGAATCTCATAGAGTATTATTAAGAATGATACGAAGTCTCATATAAGAGGATGATATGTATTTTAGTGGTAAGTCTACCTTAAAACCCTAAATAAGTGACATTTTCGGTATTCAAGTTCATAGACTCAATTGGAGTTTCAACAAGTTAGGAACTAATTAAAGAATCATGTTATCCAATGTTTGAGTGTATTGGAAAGAGATTCAAAAATTTTGGCTTAGTTTTGGTGAAAAAAATATCAAAGTCTAGAAACTAGTATTTTCGGTGTACCGAAATTTCGATATGAGTGAACACACCTACGTTAGTAAGTCAAATGGGTGGCTATGACTTGGCTTTTATTTAAGATTATGTGTGAGTGTTTTATACACAAAATAGCTGGTGACTAAGCTCCAAAAGCGAGACACTAATCAGCCTACTATGAGAATACTTAAATGTTAAGTAAAGGTGAGTAGTGTGTGTGGCACTTTAAAAGGAAATAATCAAGTAGGTGAGCTCCATTTAGTCCTTTTCTCTAAAATTCGACCATCATATAAAGAAAAACTCCATTTTCAGGTAGGATTCAAGAAGATAAGCCCATCTCTAGGTGCCTTAGTCAAGGTTTGAGTGGTGATAAGAGAGGAAAAACCGAAACTAGTCAAGGTAAGCTTGATTTTGTGGATTTGAGTTTCAATCTTTCAAGACATGAAATAAACCTACAATTTGATTCTTTTTGACAATTCTAGGGTTTATCTTAGATGTTTAAAAGACCATAAGCCTTGGTTTTACCCTTTTGAAGTGGAAAAACTAAAATTGAAGGTGAAGTGTTCAAGTAGCTTCACTAAGGTGAAAATTTGTGAACTATTTTAAGGTTTCTTTCTTTGGTTCTATAAACAGCCTTTGGGACATGATATGAGCATAACTTTAATGCTATTCAAGGTTAGGAATCACACAAAAATGATCTTCTAAAAGGGACTTGATTGTTGGAATGAAAAGTTTTAGAATTGGGTAACTTTAGAGAATTTGGGTTTGATTGTGATCTTAGGGATACCCTAGACTCTTGGTTGTGTTTGTAGGTTGTTTTGATAAATTTTAAGCTTTGGAGAGTGTTAAAAATTAAGGGAAATGCTGCCCAAATTGTTAGAAAAAGTTTTAAACTATTTAGAAACTAAAAGTCAACTTTTGCCCTTAAAAACTAACTAGTTTTGCCAGGTTACTAGTTTTCATATTTTTGATACTTTAAGAGACTTTTGGGATTAAGTCTTGATATTTTATCCTCTACATTACATAAATTTAAGAGTTTTATTACAACTACTATTCTTAGTAATATTTTTATGAGCTAAGTTCTTTACTTTAAAAAGAAAATACAAGGAAGTGTTAAGGGGTTCAAAAATAGAATATTTATTTCTAGTTTCCACCACCTTTCCTCTTATTTAATATGGTTGCAAGTATAAGATTAGAAATGACATGTTTGTGGGACATAGTCTTTCTTTGTTTAAGATTGATTTTAAACTTGAAATGAGCTCCTTAACACTTAAGTAACTAGTATATATTTATTGGCTTATTAACAAGATATAAACACTTGTTTTTAGAAGGATTGGATACCGGATCTGAAGAGGAAAAACCATGAGAATAGTTTACATTACTCCATAATACAAGGTAAGTAGAATTTCACCTACATCACCATAAATGTTGTACATGTTTGTATGTATGGTTATGATTTTATGGAGCATAAGTAACATAAGCATGTTTTGATTTTGAAAATTATGTAACCATGCATTATACGTTAAAGACATTGTACCCAAAATGTTATTCAAAAGTTGAAGCATATAGGAAGAAGTTTTGTGAGGTTTTATGGGCTACTTATGACGGGATGGTATATTTAATTGAGTTAGCCTTGATGGAGGCTGCTCCACTATATTGTCTCAATGGAGGCACACAGTTTTGATATGTTGTCTCGATGGAGACCAATGGACCTTATTGTTATCTCGATGGAGATTGTCTCGACGGGGACTTGTAGTGTGGGAAGCCACACGATGGCATTTATGGTCCAAAGGAATTGTTAAAAGGAAACCTACCCATTATAAGAAGCCCTAAAGTAACATCATGCGCACGTTATGTTTTATACAAATCGAGTACAATGTAAGTGTTCAAAGAAAAGAAAAGCCTGACTTATATGGGATCATTCATGGCATAGTCATTCATTTTACATATTAATTCTACTTACTGAGCATAAGCTCACTTAGTTATGGTGATACAGATAATGACAATTCTCACATTAGTAGTAGGATGCTAGGTAGTTGGCTGGTGCTCTCCTCTAAACCTGTGGACTTGTGTACATGGACAAAGTTGACCTATTTTTGGACTTTTCACTAGTGCTTCCTTTTGAATGCCTTTAGAATCTGTAATTATGATATGGCAGATTTCATTTTGAGATATGTATTATATTGTGTATATAATATTAGCCAATTTAAGTTTGCAAAGCAAAGTTATACTCTAGCTATATAAAAAGTTTCAAAGGTTCAAATTTTCTTATATTTTTATATTAACCTTTTGTGCTTACTATTATAATTGTAAATAATTAAGGTAATAACACTTAATATCAGTATGTTATGTATTTTAAACTTATATTAGATGAGTGTTACATATATATATATATCACATTCTTTAATGATTGTCATGATTATCATGGATAATGAAGGGCCACTAATGTTATTCTATATATAGATGAGTTTATATATTGAACAAACCCCTTTTAAGGATTGGCGCTAATTTTATATATAAATGATGCTTATATCAGTTTCAACTTAAGTTAATTACAACATTGGATTATGCAAGTATATTTTATTGTTTATTTTGTTAATAGTTTTGTCCTATTTTTCATTTTTCATTATCCATTATCCATGATAAAATTTAGGTTATGGTTTTTATATCGTATCAAAATATTAGTATATGATGAATATAATCAACTATGTTTATTTATTTTATTCTTAAAAGTTTATTATTTTAGTATTAAAATAAGTATTGCATTATTTTATAAGTTAATAGGTTTGGCCGCGTACAATTAAAATGACATAGGAATATTATATGGGTTTTTTTTTTTTGGTCAATAATTTAAGAGCCATTAGTATACTTAATTGACTGTTTGGCTTTACAAATTTCATGATATAAATGCTAAATAATTGTAATTATGAGTAGAATCATGATGAGAATTAGACATGGTATCTTATTAATAACCACATAATATGGTAAAGCCATCAATTTTGTTTAATTATTTTGCATATTCCTTAAAGGGAACATTGCATAAAATGATCATGGGACTCTTTAATAATTCCTCAATGTTCCCATTATTAATAATAAATTACTGTTGTGAGTATAAAAATTACAAGAAAATTTAAAAGTTTGCAATATTACTCCCATGAATTATCCAGATTAGTCACTTAGCATGTGACATAGAAATGTTTTGGAATGTAATCGTTGTATGTCTAAATGAATGGATCTTTATTACCAAGCCTAAATTAAAGGAGAAATTTTATCATCAATGGCTTATTCTCCAAAATATTATAGTTACATATGAAAATGCTATGGTGGTGCCTTCACAAAGGACATACCTATTGAACGGAACATTTCATTTCTGAGCAAAAGAGCCGTTTTCATTTTCAAGTAGTGTTCAATCGATTACGTATTAATCAATGTTCGATTGATTGGTCTGAGGTTATCGACAAAAAAGATTTGTCTAAGTCATTTCCTTTCTTTTTGTCCAAGTTACTTCTTTTTTTATCCAAGTTTCTTCTCTTTTTGTCTAACTCACTTCCTTTTTTCTTTGTGAGTTTTAGGTATGAATATATGTACTTTAAAAATCGCTATAGATAATATCGTTTGGAAAAATATTCCCACCATTAGGGGGAGGGAATTTGCAATTAGATATTATTAATCCTTGCATAGATTAATTGATTGAGCATTGCAATGCAGTGTGAAATTGTTAATTAATATGATAAAGAAGTGACTGAACCACTTCTTCAGCTACTAATTTAATAGCTTAGATGAAGGTTTATAGATGACAATCTATTAACTTTTGAGTTTAACAAATGCTTGAAGCATTGAAGAGTTGTCTGGTTTAAAGTACTATACTTATCGGAAGAGAAAGAAACTTGTAAATATATTGGTATTATAAAGAGACTATATTCTTAAAAAAAGGATATACTCATAAAAGGTTATTGATATGACAATTTGACACAATTGTTAAAGATCAAACTTCTTGAAGTCATTGAGCTCCTAAAGTAGTTCAAAGAGCATTCCTAAAATTTAAAAAATAGTAAAGAAAAGAGAGAGATCTCAATGAGTCATGTTAATATAAAAGTAAAATTAAATTGCAATAAAAGTTATTGTCGATAATTATAAAAAGCATGAATTATTAGTATATGGAAAAAAAATAATGAGGATCTTAAAAAAATATTTGAAATCCGTCAAGAGATAATGACATGAAAAAAAATAGCCATTAAGTAAAAACACAAAGTCCAGACTATTAGAAAACAAGAACGCAGCGGAATTTTAAAAAGTTTGAAATAGAGTATTTTCCTAATACAAGTTTGACATGCTAAATATATGAATTAATTACAGATCTTACATATATTTTTTTTATACTAAAGTCAACAGGAATCTGTGAAGAGAAAAATATTCCAAAAGAGTCTTAATCAACTGGTTTTTTTTGCTATTCTTTATCCACGATTGAAGTATAGGTGGTTACACATCGTACAGCTTTTCCTTCGATAACTCTCCTTCCAACCACTTAAGAATACCTAAAGTTAAGGTTTTGATGTTGAACAATAGCCCTCAGGGAGTTTTAGAATTTTTCTCACTAGAGTACTCACTCTATACTTCTTAAGTAATCTAAATTACAAAGAAAAGTCACCCCTATTTATAGTGGTCGGATTTGAGATTAAACCTTATTAGATTAGGTCTCAAAATTCGAGTCTAGATCAACTTCTGATGAAAAATGCGTAAAATGCATATCTGATCCTAACTGTCATGATTGATCACACCATATGTATTGTGGTCGACTGCATGGTCACGATCCTAGAGTTTGAACTAAATTCAAGCTCCTTAAATTGATCTGATTGATCCAATCTCAACCAATTAGATAAATCTTATCTTATTTAACCCAGATATCCTTTATAAAGCCTCAATTTTAATTTAAATAAGCCAATATAAAAGTTATCTAATTAAAATAGTCATATACAGATAAACCAGTACAAATAAAATATTATCCAAATAATTCAACATGTTTATCTAATACTAATTCACAAAATGAATTCAACCGATAAACTAACATGAACTATTAAATCTAATTAACTCAAATTTTTACTAATCTAATAATTTAACATAAATCATCAATATGTAGAAAAAAACACGTCGTATCGATACAAGATTTATTATGAGCTAGCAAAGTGAACCGGATGGACATATATAGTTCAAGCTCTTATAATTATAAAATACAATATCCTAGATATATATATTTTATAATTGTCAACTCTAATGCTATTACACTAAAAGCTTATAGCTGCACTCTTAAACTATATAAAATTACAAAGCTTCAATGAGCCATGACATATCATAATATATCACATCCCTATAGGATATTCATAATCTGCTTTAGGATATATTCTTGTTTACCTTCTAGATTTTTTTTATCTTACATTTCATTATTACACCATTAGAATACTTACTATTCATAGATAGTATACCATTAGGTTACACCTAGTATCTAAATGGTTGAGGCTCTAGTTTTCCAATTACAAGATAATACATATAAGAGAATATCATTAACTCTAAAAAGGAGCTATGGATTCTATATTTATGAACAATGAATCTACTGAATCAAGAGTCATGTCTCTAAAGTACCAACATGCGTGCCATCATTAAATCAGGATGTCACCTTTTGGTACATCAAAAGACATAAATCTAGAATATAGGCCCATTAGTCATTTAAGATTAAGACACAACACATCTGATTGTCTAAAGTGAATTGATTTAAACAAACAGAATTATTAATCGAATCAATTCAACTTTTTGTCCCGATCCAATACATTGTCACCTATGCAATCTGCCAATGATTTTACACTCGCAAAGTCCTACTACGATGACCAAGACAAGCCATCTTCTGTTAGGAATATAAACCACATAACAATCTTAGCATGAATAAAGTGTCCAACTTTATTCCCTTGATTACGGATCTTATCATTTAGACCATCACTTTTAAAATTCATATCTTTTGCATAATCTGTCCATCATATGTGCGATTGTTAAAGGTTTAAACCGATAGTTTTAGATTTTTGTCTGCTTTTTATACATTCAACAGAAACGAACATAAAAAGAACAACATTTGGTATATGAATAATAATTAAACTCTTTATTGATAAAATATCTCTAAAAACATATTACAATATGTCACGCCGTAGTGTTTATGTTTAACACAGACAAGTTTATTCGTTGATGCAAAGTATCCAAAATGTTTTGAATATTAAGGCTAGTAGGGTGGAAATAAATATTCATGAAATAGTGCATATGAGAATGCATGAGGTTATAGAATAAATTATGAGTTATATCAATAAGTTTTTATAGAAAACTTATAAAGAATATGAGTAAGGGTACTCATATATGATGGATAAGCAATTATATTTTCATATCGTGGTAATATATAAAATAAGCTCATGTGAGTCTAAACACATATTACGACAATCAAATAATATTTATAAAAAGTCCTAAAGGGACTTCAAAAGTCTGAAGGATATAAGTTGAAATTGCACACTTAATTATTAAGGTCATAAAGATCTTTGTGTAAAAGGATACAATCCAAATATGAATGGTAACACTATGTTTTTATGATATAAAAAATAGAAGTGTTAGCAAATTAGTATCTCCATTGCTTTATAATAAGCTCAAACATTTTGGATTTGTGTTTATTTATAGAAACTCCTAAAAGAGATTATTAAGAGAAATTTAAGAAGAGAAACATCATAGAAGAAAGTTTATTCAGACTTGAAGATTGAGATTTGCTTGAAAGAAATGCTTGTCCAAAATTTCTCTTACATATAAGAAAATTGTCTTAAAGAACTTTCAGGGATATTATGCATTTTTTATCATTTAGTTGATGATTATATATTTTGAGGATATACAAAATAACTCTAAATCTTGAATTTTTCCTTAGCGTTTTGTGTAGTTTCTCAGCATTTAATTTAGTATATGATAGCATGAGATATTATCTAAATAATTAAGTAGAATGACAAGTATTTCACTATAAGATGTGCAATATTTTATACTTACTTGGAGATGAGTTTATCTGCAAATAATTGTCACACTTTTGTTCTACAAATTATGAAATAAATGTTAATAACAACTCGTTCATGTATACCTATAAAAATGGCTAATATATTTATGAAATTATTTATGACAAATGAGCTCCTAAAGAGCGATAGTTGAAATATTAGCAAAAGTGCTAAGGGTAACAAGTTTAGATAGTCAATTGCAAATATCTTGAATTTGTTTACAAAAACATGCATCGATTCAATCATTTTCTAGTAAATCAATTGTTATTGGGAGAACCATGATAGCAATATAAGGGACACATAAATACGCACTATACTCTTTTCCCTTGGTTAAGGTTTTTGCCACTGGGTTTTCTTGACAGGGTTTTTAATAAGGCAATTTTAACAACGCATTATAAGAATCACGAACTCTTTTTCCTTCACTAGAATTTTTGTCCCTGGGGAGTTTATCTAATAAGAGTTGAATGAGGTACATTTTAAAATGTTGAACATCTAAGGAAGAGTGTTATAAATTAAATTGATCTATTAAAAATGATGTTCACCTTCTAACATCCTCATTGTGTTCTACCATAGTTGTTTGATTCCTTGATGCAAATAAGGATGTTCTTAATCTCTTGAAGTAAAAAATTATCATTCTCCATTTAGGTGAAATTGAAAAAATTCTTAGTCCAAATAATACTAATAGTGCGGTAATGTATTTGCTAATGACACAAGACCTCACATGACAGTCTTTGCTTTTGTACATATAGTTTTCAAAGACATTAAAAAGGTGTTAAACAAATATTTCATTTTCATTATGGAATATTTGATATGGCTATATTATTCAAATGCTTTAATTAAAATTGATTAAAAGCTGAATATTTTTCAATACATATAAAAGCATGATTACATATACGTTACTTATTTACATATGGTGGTACTATTATATCTTGGCTATTGATAAAGCAAACTATTGTTGTTGCATCTTTTAATCATGTTAAAATGTTGGCAATTCATGAGATAGTCATCTTACGTGCATTGTTGAGCTTTTGTACTCCAATATATCAAGCAACATATGACCTTTTATTCGGTAAAGGAAGTCCGATGGCGTTATATGAGGAGAATGTAATGTTAATCACCCAAGTTAAGGAGACATAATAAAAACACATTTCCTAACAGCTCTTTTTCATGCTTGCACTCCTAAAGGACAACATTTATTGAATTTTTTCTAGTGACAACTTGGGAAATTTGTATAGAGATACTTCTTACAACTACATTTGAAAAATCAGTGCGCAAGATTAGTATGCGTCGACTCAAAGATTTATGCATATGATTTTGCTTATGAAGACATGTTGACATAAGGGGGAAGCTATTGTGTACTGTACTCTTTTTTCTTTTGCATAGGTCTTGTCCCATTAGGTTTTCCTAGTAAGGTTTTTAACGAGACAGTTTTAAGCTAAATCTTATAAGAATAATGTACTCTTTTTTTCCTTCACTAGGATTTTTCCCATAGAGTTTTTCCTAGTAAGGTTTATAACATGGTATATACTCTTAAGTGATGAACATCTAAGGGGGAGTATTATGAATAAGTTAGTTTATTAGTGTGGATATTTATACTCTAACATTCTCATGAATTACATTATTTCCACAGTAATGACCATTAGTGTTGGTATTTTAAAACCTTTATAACCTCCCAATTACCACTCATTAGTATTATTTTGTTGTTGTAACTCTTGACTTTTTGTTTCTTCTACTTTAAGGTCATTGGCCTATATATATAGCAATTGAGAGCTTGTATTTGTACACAATATGAGATGATGAATAATGAGTTTGTTTCTCTCTATTTCTCTTGTATCAGTGTTTCTCTCTATTTCTCTTATATCTCTCTATTTTATTCTTTGCAATTTAGTTCTTTGCATTTGTTTTATAGCACAGGTGATGATGACAAAAAATAGTGTTTTACTAATGTAATGTGAAATATGCACATGATTTTGTCACATAAATATAAAATAACATTGTGTAGCTAAATATTATTCATATTTTATTTTGTAACACCAAATTGATAAAAAGGAGTAAAACTAAAAACAACTAATAGTTTGAGTTTAAGTTTGGGATGCTTTAAAAGTCAAGGACCATTTTGAAACTAACCAAATTAAAAAATGTTATAGAATTTTGGTTGGACTTTGTCATTTTGAGGTGGAATTTTCTATTTTTTTAACCCTAATGCCTAATATTTCTAGAGTTGAAAGTAATGGTTTGGATTTGCAACTTACGCAAACCATTGCAATTTATGATATATTTAGGATTACGCTCATAAATAGTCCTTAAACTTTATCGTCAATTCCACTATAGTCAATGTTTATTAATTGTGTCAAGGCATGTAAAGATGGAAATTAGAAGGGGTGAACATCTCAAGGGGAGGCACAGAGTTCACTTAGCCTCTTTGCGAGTGATTTGGTTATGTTTACGAAAGCAAAGAAAAAATATACAAAGGAAATTATCGGCTATCTGGATCTCTACTGCAGTTGTTTGGAAAAAAAAAAAGGAAGCATCTAGAAGTCCATGGTGTACTTCAACAAGAATCTTAATCATAGGAAAGCTATGGCCATTAATTTCATTCTTTGCTTCAAAGAATGCATGAAAGCACAGCTCACTTGGGAGTCCCTCTGTTTGATAGCCATAGGCGGCCCATGGATTGGAATTTTCTTGGTGGAGAGAGCTCAACAAAAAGTTGCAAGGTGGAAGCAGAAGTTGCTTTCAAAAGTATGCCGGTTGGTCCTCATTAAGAGTATAGGGCAAGCGCCTCTGTTATATTGCTTGTCAACATACTTATTACCTAATTCGAGTTGGTCAAAAATGGATAGTATTATGAGGACTTTTTGGCATTTTATAAATAAAAGGGTGATAGGAGAATGTGTATGAAGGGCTAGAAAGCTATATGTAGGCCAAAGTCAGCTGGGGGCTATAGTGTTATGAGCATCAATGGCAAGATTGAGTTAGAAGCTTCTATATGGCTCTAACTCATTATGGGCCAAGGTAGGTTTTTTTCCAAAATACAGTTTCTAGACCTTCGGACTCGTGTTTTTAGAAGGATTTGATCAAAGTTAAAGACTTTGTCATGAGGGGTGCTTGTGGGAAACAGAGAATCTATTAACATTTAGAAGGACGTTTAGGTCCTGGATTGTGATGGATTTAGACCTTTGCCTATCTACTGTAGAACCTTAGTCCTCTATATGATCACAAAGTTCTTTGAGTTAGGAGCGACTTGAAATAAGGGGCTTGTGGAGAGCTTCTTTCAACCAAATGACACTTGGAAAATTTTTTCTTTACTACTGCCAAGGACCCTATCAAAGGATAAATTGATATGGACTTTGTCACGTAAGGGCACATTCTCAATTAAATCAGCTTATGCTCTTGAAGCAAATGTAACGGAGGTGGAAGATGGCGGCCTTAGCAGGCTGTGAAGGAAGTTGTGGGCCTTAAAGCTTCTAACAGGCATAAACTGCTGTAGTAGTCAGCGGCTTGGGATGTGAACTCGGTGAGAGAGGTCCTTTTTAAGTGTTTGGGGATGGGGAAAAGAGGTGTCCCTTGTGTGGAGAGGAGAAGAAAAGTTCCACTCACTTTTTATTTTTTTATTTTGCAAGTATACTTGCCGATTTGGTTCATGTCTTCTTGAAGCATTCTCACTGAGAAATTAAACTGCACGTCCATGGTTGATTTTCTTAGACTTATCTTATTTGGGGATGTTACTCACTTTGCTCCATCAAAGTTGCTTTTTTTCACGTCAAACGGCCTTGAGATCATACGGAAACAAGGAAGGAAGTGGCACACTAGCAATATTCCTTCAGCATCCTTAAGGTCTTCAAAAGTATCTCAACTCAAGCCTAGCGTTGCGAACTAATGAGACCGTAAAAATGCATACTTCTTGAGGCTAAAATCAATCATTTTGCATTTATATTTCTCGTTAAATCTCTTAATTATAACATTTGTGTAATAAATAGTGTTTTAGTGTGTTTGCATGAAAATATGTTTAAAAATATGTTTTTAGCATGTTTTTATATTTAATAATATTTTTAGTAATTTTTAGAATCATTTTTGTGTGTTTAATAATTAATTAGTTTAAAAATAATCAAAACCATAAAAACTAATGTTATGCGATTTTACTTTAAGTTTTAAAATGTTTGTAAATAAGTTTGTAGTTTGTAATAAGTTTTATAATATTTCTAGTCATTTATAAAATTTCTGAGTCTTAAATAATATATCAGTTAAGGTTTATTAATTTTAAAAGTTTTTATTTATTTCTATTGTGTTTTGTATGTTTAATTGTAAAATAAATATTTTTAAAATTAGTGTAAATATTATGTTTATAAAATAATTAATTTTAGTTTGTTTATTTTATTTTAGATTTGAAATCTATAAAAAAAACAGAGCAAAAAGGCACAAAAAGAAGCAAAAAGGACCTCAAATGCGTGAAAAATCAAAGGAACTGACACATGGTGCCTCCAAAGCCATCCGATCGTGCCTCCAAATTAATCTGAGCCCTCCACACATTCTAGCCCCTCCCACGGATCCATTGTGCCCAAGTTCACATGCGCCTTGCTTCTTGTCCGCCAGATTAGCATACCGCAACTTTATCCAATAGTCCAACATGTCCCTTATAGCGTCCCAATCTCAGTCAACAAATTGGAAGGTCCAAAACGCGTCTCCATGTCTATCTACTATGTTGCACTCTACTGGATCACAAAGAATATCTCACATAGTGAAAAGTGCTGAATAGCACGAAAAAGAGAGAAAAATCAGTAAAAAAAGATAAAATAATATTCAAATCTAATTCTACACAGTGATGGGCAGCAGTTTAATATTTCAAAAAAAAAAAAATCCAAATTTGCTATCTTAGTCATCTTGCAATGAAAAATATCCAAATAAAATTATAAATATAATAAATAAATAAATAAATAAATAGGTAAATAGTAATTTTCTCCACCTATAAATACCCCCTCCCATGCATTGTAATTCACCCCTCTTCTCCATAATTTGGAGTTGTTTCTTTCTTTCTCTCTTCTTAGGTTAGTTTTATCTCTAATTTAGGTTTTATGATTTTGTGAAATATTTTAGTTTTTATGTTGTACGAAAGTTATGTTTAGTAAAATTATGTGCATTTTTATTTTCAATATGTTTTTCTAATTTTCTTTTTAGTTGAGGAGATAGGGGAAATTCTGGCAAAATTAAGTTAAATATTTTTAGTTTTTTAAAGTTTTATAAGCCATTATAATATCAAAATTATTTTTAGAAAACTTATGATTTTCTTGTTAGCTTTACTAAAATTATTATAAAATTAAGTTTTGATTTATCGTAGATGTAGGCTGACACAGATTATGCTTAGGGACATTGATTTTTTGTAGACAGAGAATGACATAATAAATGCTTAATTTTAATTTTTTTGGTAATTTTGGTTAGTTATTTTGAATCACGTTTATTTGTTAAAATGAGTTTTTAATACATTATAGACATGAATTGGCATTTACATGCTTGTTAACTCTTGATTTATTATAGGCAAAAGATGACATATTGCATGCTTAAACAATTTTAATAAATAGTTTTAGAAAAACTAAAGCATATATAAATTAATTGCCAAAATAAAATTTTTAATCCTTAGCACTGTTATAATTGTTGTTTCTTTTAAGTTAAATTGCACTTATTATTAAAGTTACATCTTTTATTGAATTAAACTATTATTAAAATTCCATTTACTATTCTAAATTAAATTGCATTTCCTATTATTGGAATTCCAAAAATAACAAAAAAAATCTAGAAATGGAAAAGCAAAAAAATGTGTAAATATTGTGAATAAATTGCAAATAATTAACTTTAATCCTTAAATTCTTTAACTAATAAATAAAAATAATATAACTGATATATTGGACATTTGCAATAGCTTTTCCCTATGGGATTGACCTCGGATTCATTGAGTATTATAACTTGGACAACCTTATAATTAAGGTTATATTGGACTTATACTTTAAGACCCAAACAAGTTTTTAGCGCCGTAGCCAGAGAATAGACAAACACAATGACAATGTATTAGTATATTATATATATGGCTAGTTTAATCGCTTTATTATTGTGTATATATATTTATATTTCTGTAATTGTTTTATGTTCCTATCATAGACTGCCTTGTTCATTGAAGTAATGATCCTTCTTGTGATAATTTTTATTTTTTGCACTTTAGTTTTCTTTCTAACTTTTTAATATCTAACTTTTGCATTTTCAGCATTTTTTATTTTTCTTTTATCATAAAAGGGTGATTGTACTACCTGATCTTGTTAATATTTTTTGCTTTTTTGATTTCCTTTGTTTTGCAGGTGCCAAAAATGGCAAAAAAAAAAAAAAAAAAACCAAAAAGCCAAAAAAAAGTTATTGGTCACGTCATTTGCATGTTAGTATTTGTTACTATTCAAGTAGACAAATTCTTGTTTCTTTTTTCTCTTTTGTAATTATCTTAGTTTTGCATGCGTGTTTGGTCTCATACATCAAAATCTTGTTGTTTAGTTAGAAAAATTCTAGAACCTATTATACTACCTGCTTTTTTATCAAATTTAAATATAATGGCTGATAATGAAAGTGTTAATAATGATAACATGTTTAATCAACAAATCATCAATCCTATTGTTCGTTTAATGCGTGATTATTTGCAACTACCTCATGAATCCACTTTATCATATCTAGTTTTTCCTCTTAATGTTCATAACTTTAGGTTTAAGGCAGGCATGAATAATTTGCTTCCAACTTTTCATGGTTTAGAATCTAAGAATCGATGCTTACATCTTAGAGAGTTGGAAGACATTTGTGCTATTTTCACTAATCAAAGTATTTCAAATGAAGCTATTAAGCTTAAGTTTTTTCCTTTTTCTTTAAATGATATAGTAAAAACTTTGCTCACTTTTTTAAAACCAAGATCAATTGACACATGGCAAGAAATGAAAACTAATTTTTTGAAGGAATTCTTTCTAACTCATAAAACTAATGCTCTAAAGAAACAAGTCAAAATTTTTCCAAAATACAAAGAAAGTCTATTCAATGTTGGGAATGCTTTAAAGATTTGTTGAACTCTTGCCCACATCATTGTTTTGAAAAATGGTATTATATTAGTTTTTATATGAAGGTTTAACTCCGAAAACCCATCAATCCATTGAAACAATGTGTAATGGAGAATTCCTTAATAAAGAACTAGATGAAGCGTTAGATTTTTTGGATAACCTAGTTGATAGCTCTCAATAATAGCAACATGTTAAATCTGAAGACTCAATTAGGACTAATCTTACTAATGCTTAAAGAGGTGTTTATAAACCTAGTCAAGAATAAGATCTAAATGCTAGGATAGCGTATTTGACTAGAAAGATTGAAGCTATAGAATGTATAAATGTTCAAGAACCAAAAATTAAAACTTTGTGTAGTGTTTGCCAAACTCTAGGACACTCAACTTTTGAATGCCTAGTTTTTAAGGAAAAGTCCCATGAACAGGTGAATGTTAGAAGTGTATGTCCTAAGGAGTAAAAATATAATATATTTTTGGAGACATTTTTATCAATAAAGAATTTATTTTTATTTATATACCAAATATTGTCCTCTTTACATTCATATTTGTTGAATGTATGTTAAGCAAGTAAAAGTCTGAGACTGTCGTTCTAAACCTTCAAGAATTGGGCATATGATGGACAGAGTATACAAAAGACAAGATTCTTAAGGTGACGGTCTAAATCATAAGATCCGTAATCAAGGGAATAAAGTTGGGCACTTTATTCATGCAAAGACTGCTGTGTTGTCTACATCCCTAGCAGAAAATGGTTTGTCTTAACCATCGGAGGTGGACTCTGTGAATAGAAATATTGGTACATTGTCATAGGTGACGATGTGTTGGATCGGAGCATAAAATGAATTGATTTGGATTAATAATTCTGTCTCGACAAATTGATTCACTTTAGACAATCATATGTACTATATCTTATCCTAAGATGAATAGTGGACCCGTTATTTTGACTTGTGCCTTTTGATGTACCAAAGGGGGACATCCACATTTTAATAGTGGTACACATGCCAGTATATTGGAGGCATGGCTCTTGATAGCATAGACTTGTTATTCATAGATATGGAATCTATAGCTCCTCTTTAGGAGTAGTGTAACCTCTTATATGCGTTATCTTGTAATTGAAAAACTGGAGTGCTTAACCATTTAGATATATAGGTGCAACCGAATGGTATACTATCATTGGATGGTAAGTTTTTCGATGGTGAAATAATGGAGCGTAAGATAAAAATAATCGAGAAAGTATGATAAAACTTATCCTTAAACCGATTATGGATAATCCTATAAGGATATGATACACTATGATATGTCATGGAGACTTAGCTATTCGGGCTTCGTAATTCTATATAGTTTGAGAGTGTATCTCTAAGCTTTTAGTAGAGTATTGTTGGAGTTGATAATTATGAAATGTGTATCTGGGATATTAGGTTTCATAATTATTGGGAGCTTGAACTATATAGGTCAATCAGGTCCCCTTTACTAGCTCATAAAAATCCTATAACAATATGACGTGCTTTTTCAATAATTGATGACTTATATAAAATTTATCAATATAAAATTTATCAACTTGGCTGAAATTCGATAAAATCAGATAATTCATATTTGTTTATCAGTTGAATTAATTTTGTGATAAAATTAATTCAATATAAACTTATTGAATTATCGAGAACAGGTAATTCATGTCCATTTATCGGTTGGATTAATTTTGAAGAAATTAATTCAAGATAAACTTGTTGAATCATCAAGAATATTTATTTTCCTAGAGATTATCTAGATATGACTGTTTTAATCAGATAACTTCTCTATTGGGTTATTTGAATTAAAACTGAGGCTCTATCTATAGAATCTCCGGTGGAAAATAAAGATTCACAAGGAACTTTTGATCGCAAGTTCAGCAGGCCGATCTTTAAGTTCGGCCTACCGATTGAGGACGATCAGCATGCCAATCTGCCAGTTCGGCCCGCCGACATGACGATAAAAGGATCATGTTTTTTCATGCAGAATTTTATCAAATATTGATTCTGATTTGATTCTTATTTGAATTTTTGAGGCCTAATCTAATAAGGACTGACTCTTGGGCCCAACCTCTATAAAAGGGGAATGAGTATCATTATTATTTAGATCAGTTAAGAAATCTAAAGTGACCCTCTATCAGTGAGACTTTGAAATTCCTTGGAGAGCTATCATTCATAAATCACGAATTATAGCTTTGGGTATTTCTCAATTGGTTGAAAGGAGAGCCACCTAATGGAAAAGCTAAACGACGTAAGCCCACACTCATTCCGATCATAATAGAAAATAGCAAAGAAAGCCAATTGGTTGAGGTCTTTCTAGAACGTTACTTCTCTTCATTGATTACAAGAGCTTTTCAGCACACAAAGGTTAGTAAGATCTAATTAGTTTATGCATATAGCGTGTTACACTTGTGTTTTTAAAAAAAACTAATATAAAAATTTTTAAATTTCGACTGCGTACTATTTTTTCAATAATTGGTATCAGAGCCATGGTTTTACATAAATTTGCAAGTTTGCGATCATGCTACATGTATAAATTATGTGATCTTGATCTCTCATATGCTTGAATTTACTTTTATAGAGAGTTGACACTCTAGGTTTCTATATATTTTTATATTGTCATGGATTATATGGTGAATGTTTATTAATTAATTATAGTTGATTAAATTATTATTAAATTATTAATTAATTAATTAATTTATATCGGTTATTGTTCCTTAGAGGTTAGAATAGACATCTAGGTTTTTCATATAATTAGATGGCGGACTATCATTTCCATCTAGGAATTATTATTTAATTTTAAATTTGTAAGAATTTTGTAATTAAATAATCATTCAGAGAAGATGGATCTAGAAGATAGATGATAGCAATTCTAGGTATTTCTTGAGTATCTTATTTTATGTTTTTGAATTGTTGAAAATAAAATTGATAAATTGTATTAAAAACTATATTTTTTGAAAAGCTTGATCTTTGCTGGATCAGCATGCTGAACCCTCCAATTCAGCAGGCTGATGGTCACAAGATTGACAAGTCAAACTCTTGGGTTTGGCAGGCCGTCTATAGGGCAAAAATCTTATGGCTCTGACAACGGGCTAAACTGTCATGACCAGCAGGCTGACCTGAAAAGGTCGACAGGACAGAGGGTCATGATCGGCAGACCGATCACATAGATCGATGTGCTGACAAAAAGTTGTAATTTTTAAAAAAAGGTGCATTTTTTGATGTAGTTTTGATTTTATTTTCGGGACAATTTTGAGAAACATTAAATTTGGATATGACTCAAAATATGGAGTATTCAATCTATGCGAGATTCAAGACTTGAAGATAGGTATTACATGAAAAATGATACAACTTGAGGATTCAAGGACAAAGTATCGAGAATATGTTTTAATTATTCTCTTGTAATCTTTATTTTCTTTTCTCTAGCGTGGAACCATAATATTACAATTATTTATTATTATTTTGCTTGTATCTTTTCTTATTTTTATTATAATATGATTTGCCATATATATTGATAACATACCATATAGAATAGGGTGTGCTGCTCAATTAAAAATTGTTCATGCATGTTCATAAAATTAAATTGATTTCAAAAGAATGAGTGGGAGAAGGTTTTCGAAGAGATGACCTACGGCCTTCATCATTGGTCCATAGGTAGCACATGGTGGTTTCAACCCCTAAGAAGGGACTTCATCATGTACCCGTTAGATTTCTAAAAGGATAAGGTATTTTAGCATGATTTATAGTTGCACACCCCTAGGTAATGATTATAAATCATGGATAAAATATTGAAACAATTGTTCTACATTCATGTTAATTTTATGATTAACCTCCCCTAGGAGAAAATTGATAGCCAAAGTAACGATTGTTAATATATGCTGGAACATATGAGTCCTAGATGGCATATATTAATCAGGAGGGGATCCGTGTTCCTAATTGAATTTAGCGAGACTCCCCTAGGAGCTTGTTGAATTCTGAGGTAGGAATTATTATTGTAAGGTTGTGATATTTTCAAGGTTTTGACACATAAACACATTTATATGTTTTACATGATTGTGTTATCTTACTAAATTATTATTCTACGTTTGCTTATGTTTGGTATATGATTCTTTATTATAGATTAAAAATGTCTAAAAATGCTTTATCATCGATACTTGGCAAAAACCAATTAACCGGTGAGAATTATAATAATTGAAAACAGAACCTAAACATCGTCCTGTCCTTTCAGAAACTAAAATTTATGCTAATGACGCCTTGTCCTTCCTAGCTATGAGAGATTCCACTAATGAGCAAATCCAAGCATAAGATCACTAGAAAGATGCTAATGATCAAGCCCACTACTATGTTATGGCCAGCATGAATAACATGCTGCAGGCTTAACATGAGGATTATGAGACCACTAGACAAATCTTAGATAATCTGGAAGACCTGTTTAGAGGCCAAGCCTTAACTAAGCGGTAAAGGGCACTTTAGAAACTTCTTAACTATAAACAGAGATCGGGGACATTTGTAAAGGAGCACACGATGTTGATCATGGGTTACCTCGTGAGGCACAAACCAATGGAGCCAATATCGATGCTGAAACTCAGATGACTATGGTCTTTGAGACTCTGTTAAAGGAATTTATTTCGTTTAAAGCTACTTTTAATTTGAGCAATAGACAGGATATGACCTTAACAAAGTTGATGAAATAGTTACAAGAGTTTGAACTGCTGATCAGGGAGTCTCCTGCTGGTGGCGAGGCCAACTTGACGGCTACTCTAGTTCCAATCCCAACCCTGGGAATGGAAAGAAACAATAGGCCAAGAATGAAAGTCTTTTGTTCTTGTAAATGACAAGAACAAGAACAAGAACAAGAACAAGAAGAACCCGAAGAAGCTTAAGTGCTTCTTCTGCAAGAACGTCGGGCACATTAAGAAGAATTGCAAGGACTTCCTTTCCCAAGGAGGTAGGTGTTATCTTTTGTACTTAGAAACTTGTTTAGTTGAGGAATCCAGTGACATTTGGGTCATAGATTCCAGAGCAACTAATCATGTTTGTGTTTCTCTGTAAAGGTTCAAAGAAACGAGAAGTCTAATGCATGAAGACTTCACGCTTTGGATGGGCGATGGATCCTTGGTCTTCGCTGAAGCAATGGAAGACATCCATCTGTATATTGATAATTATAGGAATTTAGTTTTGCAAGATTGTTTTTATGTTCCTAAATTTAAAAGGAATTTAATTTCTATAGCTTGTTTATTTAAAGACTCCTATTTGGTTTCTTTTAATAATAAAGTGGTGATTTGTAAAAACAAATTTTTTATCTGTTCTGGATGGATGCAAAAAAAAATTTACATTTTATGAACCTAAGATGGACTTACTATTTAATGCTGAGATGAATGATAATAACTCTAAAAGACTTAAAACTTCTCACTTTAATAAGACTTATCTTTGGCATTTGTGTCTTGGTTATATTAACCTAAATAGGATTCAAAGATTGATAAGGGATGAACTTTTAAGTCACTTAAAGGTGGAATCTATAACACAATGTGAATCTTTGGAGGGTAAAATGACCAAAGACCATTCAGGTCTAAGGGCAATAGGGCTAAAGGGGTTCTAGAACCTATGCATAGTGATGTTTGTAGACCGATGAACATCCGGGCACGAGGAGGGTATAAGTACTTCGTCACTTTTATTGACGATTACTCAAAGTATGGGTATGTGTACCTGATGCACCATAAAAGCAAGACTTATGATAAGTTTAGGAATTTTCGGGTTGAAGTGGAAAAGCAATTGGCTAGACACATAAAGGCACTTCGATCCGATCGAGGTGGTGAATACCTTTCTGATAAGTTCTTGGGACACTTATTAGAGAATATGATTTTATCCCATTTGACTGCGCCAGGCACTCCTAGTAGAAGGGCATAGCAGAGAGAAGAAATAGGACTTCATTAGACATGGCCAAGTCCATAATGAGTTATTCATCATTATATTTATCCTTTTGGGAATATGCACTACAAACCGCTTATTATCTTTTGAATAATGTGCCTTCAAAATTAGTTTGTAAAACTCCTCACAAGTTGTGGATGGGCAAGAAGATATCTTTAAACCATATTGCATATGGGGATGTCCAACTCCTATCATGTTTAGGGATGCGAATAAGTTGAAAGCACGTTCGAAAGTTTGTGTGTTTATAGGATATCCAAAAGAGACTAAAGGGGGTTATTTCTATAACCCAAAGTAAAATAAAGTCGTGGTTTCAACCAATGCAACTTTCCTTGAGGAGAGTTACATGGACAACCTTAAGCCTCAAAGCAAAGTGGTGCTTGAGGAGTTAAGGGGTGATCCAATCACTCTGGTGGTTCTGGTAGAAATCACTTCAATAGGTGTAAAAAACCAAACGAACCCGAACAACAACCTAAGGCGTTTCGGCTTAATGGGAGGATCGGGCATCAAATTGAGAGGTATATATTCAATGGTGGGGCCTTTTTGGCTGAACCGGATTAACATGACAGGGGTCCTTATACTTACGTAGAGGGTATGGAGGATGTTGATTCGAAACTCTAGACAGAGGCCATAAACATAAAGATGAAGTGTATGGAGACTAATCTAGTCTAGGAGCTTGTGGATCTTTTTGAAGGGGTAAAACCCATAGGGTGTAAATGGATCTATAAGGGATACATGCAAAAGAAAGGAATGATTACAAGGAAACCTTTTCGCCTGTAGCCATGCTTAAGTCCATCTAGATTCTCTTGTCCATAGCTGCCGTTCTCGACTATAAGATTTGACAGATGAATGTCAAGATGGCCTTTCTAAATGGCTATCTTGATGAGTCCATTTATATGGAACAACCAAACGGGTTCAAGGCTAAGGGTCAGGAGGGTAAGGTTTGTTAGCTGCTAAAATCAATTTATGGACTTAAGCAAGGTTCCCGTTCTTGGATCATAAGATTTGATCAAGTAATCAACACTTATGGGCTCGCACAAAATGTGGACGAACCATGTGTCTATAAACACATTAAGGATGGAAAGGTGTTTTTTCTACTGCTCTATATAGATGACATTCTACTAATTGGCAATGACGTTAGTGTTAGAAAAATAATACGCAGTGGAATTTTAAAAATTTTAAATCAGAGTATTTTCCAAAACACAAGTTTGACATGCTATATGTGTAAATTAACCTGATCTTACTGACCTTATATTCGCCGAAAAGCTCCCGAAATCTGTGTAGAGAAGTAACGTTCCAGAAAAGCCTCAACCAACTGGTCTTCTTTGCTATTCTCTATCTACGATAGGAGTGAGTGTGGGCTCACACGTACAGCTCTTCCTCAAGGTGACTCTCCTTCCAACCAATTAAGAGAACCCAAAGCTAGTGTTCGTGATTTGTGAACAAGAGCTCTCAGGGAGTTTCAGATTCTCACCAGCAGAGTATCACTCTTAATCTCTCAATTGATCTTAATAACTTATTAGACTCACTCCCTATTTATAGAGGTTGGGTCTAGGGTCATTCCTTATCAGATAAGGTCTCAAAAATTTGAAACAGAATCAAATTCGGGTTAATATCGGATTCTATACGTGCAAAAATGCGTGAAAACGCGTTATTTTTAATTCGCGCATAGGCAGGCCGATCTGCCTGATCGGCAGGCCAAACTTGCCTCATCGGCAGGCCGAACTTTAGGATCGGCATGCTGAACTGTCAAAATAAAAAATCACGCGAATCTTTTATTTTTCACTCGAGATTCTATAGGATAAAGCCTCAATTTTAATTCAAATAACCCAATAGAAAAGTTATCTAATTAAAACAACTTTATCTAGATAATCTCTAGGATAACAATTAGATTCCCAATAATTCTACAAGTTTATCTTAATTTAGTTTATCTAAAATTAAATTAACTGATAAACAGATAAGAATTATCCGATCCTAATAATTCAACAAGTTTATCTTGATTTAATTTTGTCACAAAATTAATTCATCATATAAACAGACATGAATTATTTGATTCTTCTAAATTTCAACCAATCTAATAAATCTGACATAAGTCACCAATTATTGTAAAAGCATGCCGTATCGTTACAGGATTTTATGAACTAGCAAAAGGGACCAAATGGACCTATATAGTTCAAGCTCCTGATAATTATGAAACCCAATATCCCAGATATACATTTTAAAATTATCAACTCCAACGCTACTCCACTAAAAGCTTGGAGTTGCACTCTCGAACTCTATAGAATTACGAGGCTCGTATAGCTAAGTCTCCATGACATATCATAGTGTATCGTATCCCCATAGGATTATCCATAATCAGCTTAAGGACAAGTTCTGTCTTACGTTCTCGATTATTTTTATCTTACGTTCCATTATCTCACCATCGGAAAACTTACCATCCAAAGACAGTATACCATTCGGTTACACCTATGTATCCAAATAGTTGAGCGCTCTAGTTTTTCAATTACAGGATAACGCATATAAGAGGATATCACTACTCCTAAAGAAGAGCTATGGATTCTATATCTATGAATAACAAGTCTACATCATCAAGAGTCATGCCTCCAAC
>CAMOHE010048068.1:0-13187 GCA_946598075.1 Artocarpus hirsutus
TTTAGTGGAGTAGCGTTGGAGTTGATAATTATGAAATGTATATCTTGGATATTGGGTTTCATAATTATTGGGAGCTTAAACTATATTGATCCATTTGGTCCCCTTTGCTAGCTCATAAAATCCTGTAACGATACGGTATGCTTTTGCAATAATTGGTGACTTATGTCGATTTATTAGATTGGTTGAAAAATTGGAAGAATCAAATAATTCATGTCTGTTTGTTGGTTGAATTAATTTTGTGAACAAAATTAATTCAAGATAAACTTGTTGAATTATTTGGGTTAGATAATTCTTGTCTGTTTATCAGTTGATTTAATTTTGGATAAATTAAATCAAGATAAACTTGTAGAATTATTAGGAATCTATTTATTTTCTTAGAGATTATCTAGATAAAGTTGTTTTAATTAGATAACTTCTCTATTGGGTTATTTGAATTAAAACTGAGGCTTTATCCTATAGAATCTCGGGTGGAAAATAAAAGATTCGCGTGATTTTTATTTCGGCAGTTCGGCATGTCGATCCTAAAGTTTGGCCTGCCTATGAAAAAGTTCGGCCTGCCTATGCGCCAATTAAAAATCGCGTGTTTTCACTTGATTTTACGTGTATCTTATCCGCTATTGACCCGAATTTGATTCTGTTTCAAATTTTTTAGACCTTATCTGATAAGGAATGACCCTAGACCCAACCTCTATAAATAGGGAGTGAGTCTAATGAGTTATTAAGATCAATAGAGAGATTAAGAGTGATACTCTACTGGTGAGAATCTGAAACTCCCTGAGAGCTCTTGTTCACAAATCACAAACACTAGCTTTGGGTTCTCTCAATTGGTTGGAAGGAGAGTCACCTTGAGGAAGAGCTGTACGTGTGAGCCCACACTCACTCTGATCGTGGATAAAGAATAGCAAAGAAGACCAGTTGGTTGAGGCTCTTCTAGAACGTTACTTCTTACACAGATTTTGAGAGCTTTTCGACGAATACAAGGTTAGTATGATCAGGTTAATTTATACATATAGCATGTCAAACTTGTGTTTTGGAAAATACTCTGATTTAAAATTTTTAAAATTCTGCTGCGTATTATTTTTCCAATAAAATGCACAATGAACTTTGAAATCATTAGAAATCGAAGTCCAATAGCTACTTTAATTTTTTGTTTAATACTTTTTCCTATGCGTTGAGCTTCAATTTTTTTAAATGATGACCTTTACGCTTAAAAAAACCTATGCGTAAATCTCATAACCAAATCATTCATGCTTTTTAATGCTGATTAGCTATTGGACCTCAATTGCTAATGACTTAAAAATTCAGGGTGTGCTTTGCCAAGATTGGAAAGCAACAGTGTAATTTACTCTTTTGATTAAATTTCAAGTTATGATATATTGAGTATTAATTACCACTATTAACTTGAAGAAACACCACTAATTTTAGGGTGAGTAACTAAGAGAAAACTACATAGAATGCCCCTTAAGTGGGTGAGTTACTGTCCTCTTACTTTTTCCTTTTCATAACTGCTTTTTTCTTTTTCTATTTTTTAAATAATAGTTAAGTATTTACTATCTTGCCTATTATTTCATCTAATCACCTAAAGCCTAAATCAAACTCTAGATTTAGAGAGGAAAAAAAAATCAAATCTCAGATCAAATCCCTCTTTTGCTCTCCTCTTTACCTCCTTCTTCTGCCTCCCTCTCTCTTATCTATTTTCCCCTCCTCCGCCTCCCTTTCTCCTTTATCTCCTCCATTCTTTGCCTCTCTTCCTCTTCTCTCTATACAACGATGATGAACAAAGGCCGAGTTTGCAATCTCTATTAGGACATGCCATTTCTTCCCACGTCGTTTGCGATTGAGCCATACCTGGTCGTTTTCCAAAGTTGTCACAAGGTCAAATCACTGATGAAGCTTGGCCTCATCATCTCAATCAAATTCATTTGAGTTTGACTAGATCGACACCGCCTTAACTCCTCAGAGGCAGAGATCACTGTTAATCTTTTCATGAAAGTCATGCTGTAGGTTTTGAACTCGCCTTCTTGTTCTTCTTCTTCTTCCTGACGTTCTTGTTTTTTGTTTTCTTCGAGAATGACTATGGCCATCAATCCATATGTGTTTTAGAATTTTTCTATGTCACTCTTGGGATTTCTTCTTCTTGGATTTCTCTGTTGTCGTAATGCTGATAGTTCCATAAGGAAGATGATAGCAAAGAGAAAGGCCACGTTGGCAACGGCGAGTGTAGCAATCTATGATCATCGGATAGTAAGCTCAATTTTTCCTCGATTTTTTTTTTGTTTTATAGATATGATCGTGATCTAGAGTGCCTAAATCATGTTATTTGCTTCATTATTAAATGCATTTTAGTTAGATCTGGGGTATTTGTTGTAAATCAATAACATGATTATGTTAAGGAAAATATCTATGCCCAAAGTGTTGCTTTTATTGGATTTTGGTGTTTTTGTTAAATTTAAGCCAAGCATTGATTCACATTGATTCAAATACTCTTGTGTTTTGTGGATTATCTTCATGATTTCTTTGATATATCTTGCATTAGTTGTTTCATTTGATTGATATCAAGCATTGCATCAGTTGTTTCCTTCATTTAATTTCATTAAATCCTCACAGTAAATGATATAGACTTGTGTATGATACATCATATGATATGAAACATGTCTTCTCTAGTTGTCTATGTAATTAGAATGACTTGATGATTTTGTAAACATTGTTGGAATTAAATATGAAATGCAACAGAAGAAACGGATTGTTTGACAAAACAAATTTCTTAAAACTTTGTTTATCAAGAATAGTTATATAATTTTAATTAAAAATCGAAAGCATGAAGAATTTGTTTCAAACCTTTTGAAGACTTATCAGGGTATCATATCTTTCTCTATGGACATCACAATCTTCCAAGCCAAGCTTCTACACTAATGGAAAGATGAGTGGACGTCACACTACAAAAATAAATCAATCTCACACTTTTCTAGATCTACTATGTATTCAATACATGAGATAGCAGACCTTTTTTTTAGTAAAAGAACTCTCAGTTTTTTTCTCTTTGGATATTCTGTAAAAACTTACGTAAAAGAAAAAGGTTCTGAGATAACTGTTCTCTCTATCTTTTTATATCTGAATAGTTACTTATTTATTTTAAATTTGGAAAAACCATCCACTAAACTCTTTAGTGGGTGAATCATATACCTACACTATCAGATATGTGAGGAAGAGGTACTTATAAACACCTCCATATTTTCTTCCTTTTTTTAGAAAAATTTTGAAATCATATAAACGAGATTCAATTCTAGATATACATACATATATATATGTATGTATGTATGTATATACCATATATATATTATGGTTTAAGAAAACTAAAACAAAAATCACGATTAAAGTGATTCAAAAGTCTTCGCGTGTGTATATATATAATATAAGTAAATCTTATATATACATATATTTAAATTTAAAAGTAAATCATATTTATTTAAAAATAGATTTTAAATTAATCAATAATTTAATTTTATGTCCACTTTGGAAAAGACAAAATATGGCTCCACCACACATGTGTCATGCACAAAAATTAAATTACGTTTAAATAATCATATTATTTAAATATTATAAATTAATTAATTTAAATTATATTTTAATTAATCTCATTAATTAACTATAATTAATTAATTAATTAACTAATACTCAATTAAATGTGACAACATTTATTACATTATATTATTTGTCACAGAAACTATTTTTTTGTGTCACATTAATATATCAAGTGTGAAATAATTAATTTGGAATTCAATGATTCAAAATTAATATGTATAATTCATTCTTCTGCAATAAATCTAATACAATTTTATAGAGGTGGCATTGGGGACCAATGGACCTGTGACCCAAGCTCTAATAAAATTTGGCAATTTATTAAACTCTTAAATTAATGTGTAAAATTTATTAGTTTCAATGTTACTAAACTAAAAAACTGAAATTGAACTCTTGAGATTATAGTGAAAATTACTTAAAGAAAACTAGAGAGTAGTATATTGATATAATCATTACATATAAATTAGTCCTTCATAAATAGTTCATAAGAAGAGCTAGGTTCAGTTTCCATTTACCTATCTTATTACAGCATTATTCTTAAGTTCCAATAATTTTCAAACGAATAGTTAATTTATAATCTTATTATGAACGAGTACTCTACTGTTCAAACCTTGAATCATCACTCAAGAGAGTTATGTTTCTAACTTCCATAAGGAAGGATTGGATTCCGTATCTATATAATATTATTCCTAGCCATTTATTCTATTATGTTTTCAAGATGCTAAATTATGATCTATATTTAGACAAATCTTACCTTCAAGTCAAAAAATATAATATCATAAACAAGAGTCTAATAAATACTCAAGATTAAGGCTGTCATATATATAATCATCATAGTGATAAATTTGAGTAGTCTATTTGTAATGGACAATTATTAGAGATTCTTAATTTATCTAGTCCAGTCCTATATAATCTCATTATATAAAATACCTCCAATCTAATGTCTCTACTTTAATAGCCTAGATAAGATTATTTTATTCTAAATAAGATTGGACCGCACTTTTAATATTTAATTAAAGATCCCAAACTTTAATCAATTACCATCGACTCTTTAGGTTATTATTTATAAATTTTATCTCTTAGTATATAAACTTATATGCTAAATTTATAGTCACATAAATACATGAATTTTCTTAATGTCTATCAAAGTATTCATATTACAAATAAACAACCAAATAATTATAAATATCACTTTATTTATTTATTAACAATATATATAATGTCATAGCTTATATGTACAATATCATTTAGAATTTCATTCTAAATGAGATTGGATGGCACTTGTAATATTTAATTAAAGATTCCAAACTTTAATTAATTATCACCGACTATTTAGATTATTATCTATAAATTTTACCCCTAAGTATCTAACACTTATATGTTAAATTTATAGTCACATAAATACATGGAATCTCCTTGATGTCTATAAAAATATTCATATTACATATAAGCAACCAAAATAGTTATAAATATCATTTTATTCATTTATTAACAATATGTACATTGTCATAGCTTATAGGGCACCAACCTTAATAATCTCCCATTTGCCCTAAAGTAGGTAAGACATGTCTTTAAGACCTAAGCCTTCCAAATGTCCCCTGAAGGTTTTTGTAGGTAACATCTTAGTGAAAGGGTCGACAAAGTTGTTTTCCGACTCTATCTTCTCAACTTCCATTGCACCTCAATGCACTATCGCACCTCAATGCACTATCTGTCTAATCAAATGATATTTTCACCCAATATGCTTTCATCTTTTGTGGCTTTTGGGTTCTCTTGAATTTGCCACTACACCACTTTATCACAATACAATGTGAGTGGTTTATCCATGTCTAGAACAACTTCCAAATCATTTAAGAACTTACTGAGTCAAACAACATTTTTAGCTGCTTCATAAATAGCCACATATTCAACTTCTATAGTCGAATTAGTAATAGAAGATTGTTTAATACTTTTCCAAACTATGGCTCCATCACCAAGAGTAAACACTGACCTAGGCATAGATTTTTGTGTGACTTTGTCTAATTGAAAATCATAATCAGTGTATCCAGTTGGAATCAAATTCTCACTAGAATATACTAGCATATAGTTTCTTGTTCTTTTAAGATACTTGAGAATGTATGTAACAGCTACCCAATGATCTAATCCTGGGTTGGATTAATACCGACTAACTATACCCACCACATAGCAAATGTTAGGTCTTGTACACAACATAGCATACATTAGACTTTCAACTATAGATGCATAGGGTATCTGTCTCATGTTTTCTTCCTCTTGAGGTGTCTTAGGACACTACTCTTTTAAAAGATAAACTCTATGATGTGTAGATAAATTACCTTTTTGGAGTTTTGCATCGAAAATCTAATAAGCACTTTATCAATGTACGATGCTAAATACGGCACCAACAGTTTGTTCTTTATGAGTTGGATTCTAAGAATATAACATGCCTTTTTTAAATCTTTCATTTGGAATTGGTTGGCGAGCCATTTCTTTACATTAGATAATATCCCTACATCATTCCCAATGAGTTGCGTATCATCTATATAAAGAACTAAGAAGACCACCTTCTTATCTTTGATGTACTTATATACACAAGGTTCATCAACATTTTGATTGAAACCACAAGACTTGATCGCCTCATCAAATCTTAAGTTCCAAGATCTTAAAGCTTGCGTAAGTCCTTAGATGAACCTTTGCAACTTGCAAACTTTTTGATCTTGACCTTTGACCATAAACCCTTGTGGTTGCACCATATAGATGCTTTCCTCAAGATAGCCATTCAAAAAGGTAGTCTTGACATCCATTTGTCATATCTCGTAAGCAAGACATGCAGAGCAATGGATAAAAGAATCTGAATGGATTTAAGCATAGCTACGAGCGAGAAAGTTTCTTTATGATTACCTCCCTCCTTTTGGGTATAACCCTTTACCACAAGCCTAGCTTTAAAAATCTCAACTTTCTCATCCACTCCTCTTTTCTTCTTGTAGATCCATTTACATCCTATGATTTTTATCCCTTCAAGTATATCTATAAGTTCCCAAACTAAAGTAGAGTACATGGACTCTATTTTAAGGTTCATAGCCTCAAGCCATTTCTCCTTCTTAGAATCTTCTGTTGCATAACGATATGTCGATAGATCATCCTCACCATTATCAAAGATAGAAATATGTGCTTCTCTAATTTTCTTGTAGTGAGCAAGTGGTCTCATAACCCTCCGACTATGTTGAGGTGGTATGACATATTGATCTAAAGATGTGGTCTCCTGATTTTGTCCTTCGACAACAATTGTCAACTACGGTCTGATCTAATTAGAAAGTAACTCTTCAAGGACAACTTTGCTATAAGGTTTATAGTTCATCTTATAATTATTCTCGAGAAAAGTGGCATTTGTCGATACAAATACCTTCTTCTCTTGTGGACTATAAAACAAACCTCCGTTTGTCTCCTTTGGATATCCCATAAACAAGCATACTTTAAAACGTGGTTGTAGCTTCTTAGTCTTTCCTTTCAGCACATGTGCTAAACACCCCAATATACGGATATGTCGCATACTAGGTTTACAACCATTCTATAACTCTAAGGTTGTTTTTGGAATGAACTTAGACAAAACCATATTTAGAAGATATACTGCAGTTTGTAGCACATATCCCTAGAGTAAAGTAGGTAATAATGAATAGCTAAGCATAGATCTCACCATATCAAGCAATGTCTGATTTCTTATCTCGGCAACACCATTTTGTTATGGTGTTCCATGTATGGTGAGTTGTGATAGAATACCATGTTTTATCAAATAATCCTTGAATTTAGTATCAAGATATTCCCCTCCTCGATTAGATCGAAGAGCCTTCACTAACTTTCCTAATTGCTTTTAGCTTCCACTTGGAGTTCTTTAAACTTTCCAAAAGCTTTAGATTTCCTTTGTATTATGTACATATATCCATACATTCAATAATCGTCAATAAATGTGACGAAGTATTCGTAGCCACCACGTGCTTATACATTCAATAGACCACAAATGTTTGAATGTATTGGCTTAAGCAGTTCCTTGGCCCTTTTGCCTTTTGCAGAGAAAGGCCTATTAGTCATTTTTCCTTCAAGACAAGATTCATAAACTGGTAGAGAATTAACTTTTAGTTCTCTTATAGGACTATCCTTTATTAGTCTGTTAATCCTATTCAAGTTAATATGACCTAATTAAGGTGCCATAGGTGTATTTTATCATCAGAAGAAACCTTTTGCCTTTTGGATTTTGGCTGTTTAATTTTGAGCATTTCGATATTAAGCAGTGATTTTTTGTTGGGCCTTAAAGTGTAAAGCCTATATTCCAAATGTATAGAACAAATATCTAAACCATTTCTAGAAATATGTACATAATAACCATTAAAAGAAACATTAAACATTTGTACAAACAACCTAGAAACAGAAATCAAATTTCTTCGAAAACTAGGAATGTAATAAACATTATCCAACATTAAAATTCAATTTTTAAAATAAAGTTTAACTACTCCTACTACTTTTATCGAAACAACTGCTCCCGTTTCTACTCTCGTTGTTTGCTTTCCATCAGCAAGCTCCCTTGAAGACCTAAGCATCAAAGAAGAACAAACATGATTAGTTGCTCCTGAATCAACTATCCAAAGTGAAGTATCACATTCAACTAAGCATGCTTTTAAAATAAGTTAATCTGATTTACCATTGTTCTTTTTTTCTTTGAGCTTATGAAGGTACTCCTTGCATTTTTTTCTAATGCCAACTGCACTGCAGTGGAAACATTTTCCTTTAGGCTTCTTTTACTTTAAGCTCTTTTTGTTATTGTTGCTCTTGTTTCTCTTAGGTTATCCTCCATTCTTAGACTACCACTTCCTTCAATTTTTTTCATCGCCTTCTTGTTCTTTCAAGTAGAATAGGAAGGTTAAGCTTATGCAATATTTGCCTCACCTTCTTTGGTCTTAAGTTTGTAGCTCATTAAGCAACTCAGTCATGTTATATTTTAGCTTATTCATTAAATAGTTACTCTTAAATTGAAGGAACGTAAAGGAGAGGGTTTCTAAAATTATCCCCACCTATATGGCTTCATCTATCACTGCCTTGTTTACTTCGGCCTCATGAAGATAGCTAACCATGCTGAGAACATGTTTTATGACCAAGACCCTTGCCTTCATTTTGGCATTCATCAAAGCTTTAAGAGCTTCATGACGTGCTTTTTTAGAAGGTCTGGCAAAGACTACATTATCTCATAAGCAGTCTCCATGCTTTGGTGCTTCATCCTAAGCACATCACACATGCCAGCCAAAAGGAAGCAGCGGACCTTATTATTTGCCTCTATCCAAGGATCATATGCTTCTCGCACATTAGAGAGGCATTAGCAGCAAGCGATGGAGGACATTCATCTATTAGGACAAACTTGTAATATTTACAAATTAGTACAATATTCATGTTACTTTTTTACTTGATAAAATTATCTCCGGTTAATTTTTCATTCAAGAGAATAGCGACGATTGGATTAGACATTGTTGCTGTAATAAATAAATAAATAACATAAATTAAACTATTGCACAAACATCATAAATATATGTTTTGGGATAGTAAATGTGATGCATGATGCATATGGAAAATGCATGATGCATATGGAAAAACACATAAAATATTTTACTAATTCTGCAATTATTCAATTTAAATAAATAAAGTGTCGTTGTATGGTAAGTCAAATTATATATAAATTGAATTGAGACATTCTCAATTAATAAATATTTTCAAAATATCTCATATGTTCTATATTCATTAATAACTATTTGTTTTTTATCAAGACATAATCAACAAATTAATTATATCTTTATGACTGTAACCTGCTATTTCAGATTCTAATAACTTAACTTAAAATTACTACCATAGGGTAGGTCAATATTGAAATACATTATAAAATCTTATCTGTTGAAAGCCAACCTTATTATTGATGTAAATGGACACCCTCCGTAGGGAGGATGAAATCAAAATGTTGTGAGGCGTCACCTAAATCTTACAGTGTTGTGTTAATAGTGAAGACCGTAGGTTATATTGTCATAATACCGTCACCCACTCATTATTTTAAAATGATGTGTTTTATCTTATAAAACATCCTATGTTTCATAATTCTAGTAAATAAAACCAATTGTAATTACTAAGTTATATTTTGTGTTAATAAAATCTCATCCTATTTACACTTAGATAAATTACTAGATTTTCTAAAAATCTAAATTTATTACGAATAATCCAAGCAACATAATGTTAAACAATTTAAAATTAGATAACTTAGAATTAATGTAAATTTTACCAAGTTTTAACTATTAAAACTAAAATCACATTCTTTGGTTGATTAATAAAAAATTAAAATTCTATAAAATCAACCCAATTAATTTAATCTCATTAAATTAATTCTAACACACATTAAATCATTTTATAAACAATTTTATAAAATATGAAATAATATACAAGTGTATGCATGTCATGTTACAATAACTATAAGTGGACACTTTTCTAGATGACATGTTATAATGTATGAACATGTTATCACAATCATCATATAAAATAATAACATGTATATAAAAAATGAATTTTTAACCGGATCCTTTCGAATAATTAAATTACAATCCATAAAAAAAATTAGATAAAAAATTACAAAGGTCTTCTTATAATTATATAATTCTCAGCTCCATTGTTGTAGTCTTCACCAAGCGGTTAATTGCGTGAAAAAACAATGGTTATTTTAAAAAACTGATGGCCCATTTTTAAATATAGCCTAATAATCCATTGGCTTAGGCAGGGTAATCTGATGGTCTTCTTCTTCTCCAACGTGCAGCTTCTTCTATTCTTCTCCGTGGGTGTGCTTCACATACAGCCCTCTGCTCAGACCCGTTGCCTGCTGGAGGAAGACTACCGCTTTTCAAAGCACTGTGGCCATGGCAAGCCGGTGAGACCGACACACCATGTTTGACGATGCTCGGCGTAGTGCAGCAACATAGGCTCCTCTGCGGGATAGCATGGCCAAGCCTCCTCCGCGGGGCAGCTGCGATGGAGGTCAGTGTAGGCCGCGGTGGAGCTCGAGGCAGAACTAGCCGTTGTACCCTTACACCCGCGCCTCGTTGGCTCAACGTGGAATGCCGTAGCGCTCAAGGCCGAGCCATGAGGCTCAAGGCCGAGCGCTGCCAAGCCTCGCGGTGGCTCATGGCCAACTCTGGAGCTTCTCCGTTCATAGCCGAACAACGTGGAGACAATTTGAACGTGACTCATGGTATCGTCTTTTGAAGTCCAATACGTGCAGATTTACGTTAATGGAGGAAAGAAGAAGAAGAAGAAAAAAAATTACATGTATTATGCACGTAAATCAAAAAAAGGTTCGTGCACTCTGTATAGCATATAAACTGCCAGATAGTTAATTGAGTTTTTTTTAATGAAAAAGTACGAGCTTTTCTTTTGCACGTAACCGTGCACTTGCAAAAAAAAAAAAGCATTTTGTGCACTTTGTATTGCCTGTAAAGTGTAATTGTGTTTATATGTTATTATGATTACCAATTAATTTTTTTTAAAATGTATGTGAAACGTAGGAGGTTTCCATGTTGTTCCCATGTTTACGTGAATCTTTAGTGTAATTCAAGGAGACAGTTGCATCTGGAGAAAAAAAAAAGAAAAGGGAAAAAAGGGCAGTAATGATAATAAATTACAAAAAACATATGCCGCCTTATCGGCTTACACAAATTTGATCTAATCAAAATAAAAATAAAACTACCAATCCAAAAGGACCATATAATTAACGACAAAAAATCCATTCATAAAATTTACTCATTCATTACTTGAACAAAATAGTAAAAATGCAAAGTATTCACAAACATGCATCAAAAACATAAAATTATCAACATAAAATCATGCATAATTAAAATTATATATGCTATAACCAACTTTGATGCTATTTGTTAGAATTAAATATGAAACGTAGTGAAAGAAATGGATTGTTTGACAAAACAAATTTTGAAAACTTTGTTCATCAAGAATAACCATATAATTTTAATTAAAGATAGAAAGCATGAAGAATTTGTTTCAAACTTTTTGAAGACCTATTAGGATATCCTGCCTTTCCTCTTTGACATCACGATCTTCCAAGCTAAGCTTCCACATCAATGGAATAACGAGTGGGCGTCACACTATAAGAATAAATTAATCTTACACTTTTCTAGATCTACTATGTACTCAACACATAAGATAAAAGACTTTTTTTAGGGGAAGAACTCTCTTTTTTTTTTTTCTATAGATATTCTATAAAAAGTTACATAAAAGAAAAATGTTTTGTACTCAACACATGAGATAGCAAATCCTTTTTCTTTTTAGGGAAAGAACTCTTAGTTTTTTTTATCTGGATATTCTGTAACAAGTTATGTAAAAGAAAAAGATCCTAAGATAATTGTTATCTTTATCTATTTATATCTAAGCAGTTAGTTATTTATTTAATTAATTTTAATTTATTTTAAATTTGATAAAACCATCCACTAAACTCTTTAATGGGTGAATCATATACCTACACTATCATATATGTGGGAGAGAGGTGCTTAAAAGCACCTCCATGTTTTCTTCTTTTTTAAAAAAAAAAATTTGAAAAACACGTAAATGAGATTCAATTCTAGAGATATATATATATATATATATGTATATACCACATATATATATAAATATATATATATATATATATTATGGTATAAGAAAACTAAAACAAAAATCATAGTTAAAGTGATTTGAAAGTTTTCGTGTGTGTAATATATATATATATAATATAAGTAAATCTTATATATACACATATTTAAATTTAAAAATAAATTATATTTATCTAAGAATAGATTTTAAATTAATCAATAATTCAATTTTATGTCCATTTTGAAAAAGGCAAAATATGGTCCCACCACACATGTGTCATACACAAAAATTAAATTACATTCAAATAATCATATTATTCAAATATTATCAATTAATTAATTTAAAACATATTTTAATTAATCTAATTAATTAATTAATTAATTATCTAATGCTGAATTAAACATAGCAACATTTATCATATTATATTATCTGTCACAGAGAATATTTTTCTATGTCACATTAATGTATCAAGTGTGAAATAATTAATTTAGAATTCAATAATTTGAAATTAATATGTATAATTTATTCTTATGTATTAAATCCAATACAGTTTTATAGACGTGACATTGGAGGCCAATATGTTGGGAAAATAGTACGCAGCAGAATTTTAAAATTTTTATATCAGAGTATTTTCTAAAACATAAGTTTGACATGCTATGTGTATAAATTAATCAAATCTTACTAACCTTGTGTATGCCGAAAAGCTTCCTCAATTTGTGTAGAGAAGTAACGTTCTAAAAGGACCTTAATCAACTGGCCTTCTTTGCTATTCTCTATCCACGATCGGAATAAATGTGAGCTCACACGTACAACTCTTCTACCAGGTGACTCTTCTTTCAACCAATTGAGGGAACCCAAAGCTAGTGCTCGTGATTTGTGAACAAGAGCTCTCAGGGAGTTTCAAATTCTCACCAGCAGAGTATCACTCTTAATCTCTCAATTGATCTAAATAA